>JAPKLY010000696.1:0-29045 GCA_026898435.1 Prunella vulgaris
TGAAACATTTCAAATAAACACTGATCTGCTACACAAATAAAATACCAATCACGCCAAACTAAACTACAATGCTCACGATAAAGCAGACACCAAGGATTCTGTTCAGCTGGATATAAGTGTTTCAAGTATAATTATTACAAAATATAAATAAATCAAATGAAACACTTTTCATTTCGAATATAGCTTGTGCAATTTAAAATTACAAACTGAACAATAACTCAATTAAGATGTCAACATATGAGCTACATAATATATTAAAGAGCAATTTTCTTAACCAGTTGCATAAGCTTATCGTTTTCAGGGTCTCGTTGCAACTCATCAAATAACATCATCATGGTACTGACATCGGCCGAGAATCCTCTTTCACACATTTCCTCCATGAACGATACTGCTTTGGAGAGCTCATTCCCCTTCAACAAACTCTGGATAATGACATTGTATAGACAACTGTCAGGTGCACAACCACTTTCCTCCATTTCTACAAGCAAAAGTCTTGCCTCCTCTATGGATCCTTCTCGACAAAGTGCGCCAACAATAGAAGTATATATACGAACACTGGATTGCAGGCCCCTTGAAGGCAGGTCATCAAAAAGATCTCTTGCAACTTCAAATTTTCCATCTTTGCATAATCCATTAATGATAATACCATATGTAACTATATCGGGATTAATACCTTTTTCTTTCATTGCATGTAGAAATGAAAGGGCTTTAGCTATCTCCCTATTCTTGCACAAGCCATCCAACATTATATTGTAAGTACGTAAATTGGGAAGCACTTTTCGAGCTTCCATTTCATCGAACATCTTCCAACCATCAATGAATCTCCCTTTGCTAAACAATCCATGAATCATGATGTTGTAGGTAATTGTATCATGCTTTAAACCTTTACCAGGGACTTCAAGAAAATGACTCCAATCTTCCTCTATTTTTCCCTTCTTGCAATATCCATCCACTAAAGTGTTATAGGTGATGATAGAAGGCTTAAGGCCCTTCTCAGCAATGGAATTAAATATTTGTTTAGCTCTATTCATATTCCCAACCAAACAGTACCCTTCTAGCAACGCATTGTAGGTGACTATATCGGGACACATTTTATGTTGCAACATATCTTCGAGACAATCCTCAGCTTCTTTCACCCTTCCTTCCTTGCAGTAAGCATCCACCAGTATATTGAAAGTAAGCACACCCTTAGATATCTTGTGATTGGTCATCTCATACAGGAGGACTTCAGCATCCTCCCACCGACCATCATCACACAATCCCTGGATAATCGAATTATACGTGACATCGGGAGAGACACCCTTTTCTCTCATTTGAGAGTGGAGCTGTAGAGCCTCGTCCACCATTCTGACCTTGCACAGCCCATCAATTAATGCATTATAAGCTTTAACATTGGGTTTCCAACTTGTTTTTTCAAAAGCGTGAAGCAATTCAAAGGCAAGAGCAACTTGTCCAGCTTTGCGGAGCCCATTTATAACAGTGAGAATCATAACATCGTCAGGCTCGCAGATTTTCAAGATCAAAAGCTTTTTGAAAAATTTCTCTGCTTCAGCAATCTTATCATCTAAAAACAGTCCTTTAAGGAGTGTGGAGAATGTAGTGACATCAGGTTCATAACCGCTCTTGAAGATGATGCCTAACATACCAAACCCAAAGTCTACCCTATTCAGAAGGCAATAGCAATATTGAAGATGTACCCATCTATAGGAACACCCATTCGACGCATTTCATCAAACAGGTAGAGGGCAACAGAATGATGCTTCATCTTGACAACGACACCCAGCAGTTTGCTATATACAAGAATAGAAGGTTGTGGCCGCATTCTCACCATTTCCCGAAACAACAACTTGGCATCATCTACAAGAATAAAAGATAAATATTGATATTTTAAAAAATAATCACTAAAATTTCAATGTAAAAAAATATAGAATTTAAATATATACTGGATAAAAAAAAAATTAGGGTGTAATTTATTTGTTTTACTTTTGTAATTTTATCATCACTTAATTTTACAATTTTATCCCTTCGCGCTTCTTTTCATTTCTTCTCCTTTAATATGCAGCTACAATAACATATGTGATATGTCCAACACATAACTCTAGAGTCGTATTAATTGTACTAGTTTTTTCTTGTGGATCAGCAGTTTAATCGGACATTAAATTTTACTATAAGAATCCGAGTTTGAATCACAATTCGTCCCATAACTATTTGACAAAATAAATTTAGTACCAAAATTAATTTTTCATTAGATTTAGTCCCAAATTTTCAAATAAGGTCCAATTTTAATCCCAAAATTAATTTCTTATTAGATTTAGTCCCAACTCTTTTTATAAGTTCTAATTTTAGTCCCAAACTAAAGGTAAAAAGTGAAATAATAGTAGATTTTACGAAAATGACAATAACAATAGGTGACAATTTTCTTAGATGAATATTCTTCATTATATTTAGCTCAAATGATATATATTTTATTAATTACAATATATATTTTTAAAATTTACAATATTTGATATATGACCTATTTAAAATATAGCAATTACATCATATGACTATTTTTCCGCGACTTATGTTGACATGGTAGTTAATTTTTTTTAATTATAAATTCATGGCCTTTTGTTATTATTTCAACTAGTATGCTACTCAAACATTGCATGGTTTGAATGTATAGAATAAATGTTTTGTTTAATTTCATTAAAATTATATAATTTCATCGTGTTAGTGTTTTTATATTATTTCATTAATTTTTTGCTAATCGAATTTTTATACATATTTCGTGACTAAATCTAATAAAAAGTTAATTTTGGAACTAAAATTGGACCTTATTAAAAAATTTGGGACTAAATCTTATAAAGAAATCATTTTGGAACTAAATCTATAATGTCAAATAGTTATGGGACAAATTGTGATTCAAACTCATAAGAATCCTTTCACATGTAATATAAATATATTAATTGAAATTTATAAAATATTATAATCAATGTTTATAATGACATTCTCTCTCTTCTGATATGTCTAGGATTGGCTTGGTGGTATAAACATGGGACAATGAGACTTAAGAATATTCTTTTCTCAAAATCTTAATTTCGTAATTTCAAGTGTAATATTGGACTAAGTTATATCAAATTTCCTTTTCGATTATAATTGGGGTTCCACTAATGAGATTAATTGTACCCTTAATTAGTTAGTCCATATATATAATACTGAGTCATAAAATAAATCCGAGGGCGCTTGTTTCAAAATTTTCAATAATAATGGGAATAAAATTTCATTTTCCTCCTTTACCCTTACATATGTTGAATGAGAATTTATGTTAATGGTGATTTTACATCATTAATATTGTGCTCTAATTTTGAAAAAGTTGACAAAAAATGAATGTTGTTGGTTGTGGTATTGGGGATTGATTGAGGAGGATATTATAAGGTGAGATGAAGATAATCAAATGGGGGTAATGATTACCTTATTTAGGAGAAAAAACAATATATACTATGTACCTAATTTATTCTCATTACATATAATAATTACTATGTGTATATCTCATTCTCATTACTATTGAATATTTTTTTTACCAAGCGCCCCCTCACTTCACAAATTAATCAAACCATCTTCTTAATTCCATTTAATAATTTTAAAACAAGATGAATCATTTAGGTAGTGTTTGTTTTTGTGGAGGTGGATGGAGCGTATTTGGATGGGAAAAAAAGCGGATAGGGCAAATCTTGTGAATAATAAATTTGTGTTTGGTTTGAATTAAATGTGGTAGGGGTGGATAGAACTTTATGTCAAATTAATACTTTTTGAAGATGATGATGTATTATTTTATTATTGTTAGTTAGTGGAGTATTGATTGAAAGATTATAAATTAATGAAAAGAAATAAATAAAATATATATTTGATATGTAAGATAAAGTTAATATGATTGATATTAAATTATGTGAAATATGTTTGTAGATGTATAATAAAATATGGATATTTATTTTGGATGAGATGAAATGTGTAAATCAAAAAGTGGATGAGATGGGGGAGAATCCATCCACCATACGGATATACTCATCATATGCAACATACCAATTAAGAGTTCATAGCATTAAATTAATGACCCATTATTTTAAATAAGATAAGATTAATAGGTCCATTTTCAAAATAAAGAAACAAGGATGGAAAACGGAGTAATGATACATTAATGATATATAGAATAAGAGTTAGTCTCATATGCACTAGTTATACCGTGCAACTCTAGTTCATTTTTAAAAAGTTACACAATTAAAATACTACTGAAAAATTACACATGTTATTACTGAAAAGTGAATCTTCCTAAATCTATGAGGTAATAGATTTGAGATAGAGTGGGGAAAATTTTATTTCCTCTACTGGTGGTTCTCTTTATAGTGAGGAGGTAGTTCCTATCTTGTGAAGGTCGTGGTTCTGATTGCAGTGCGAATTGAATTGCAATATCAGGTGGTCCTCTTCTTTTGGTGGTTGTGATTCCGGTTTATAATGAGATAAAATGATATGCAATATGGCCAGTAGTAGAAGAAACTATTGTAAATATTAATATTAAAAAACTACTGTAATTGATTACTTAAAAAAAAAATTAATAATTAAGAGTTTTTTCATGACTTACCAACAAATCATATACAACTTAATTTGCTCTTACTCCAAATTGATCTTCCAAAATTAGTCGTTCTCCTTAAACTGAAGACACCAAATTGATAAAAAACCAATGTGTCATGCGAAAAATATATCAACCTTGTATCTTTATAAAATGTTTTAAAGCTTGTAAAATATGATTAAAAAAGAAAGAGATGATTATATGAAATGAATAATATCATTGACAAATCACTAAAATAAAGTTACGCTAATGAAGGTATCTATTAAGAGGGAAAAAAAACCAACGTTGAGGAGGAAAGAAATCCACACCCGGATAGGAAGGATTATAAACGAGAGTAACAAATGGACCTCATTAAAACTTCATCGTAAACCTCTGGAGAATAAATCGATCGTAGGAGAAAAAAAATTACCAAGCATCTGCTACCCTAATCCATCATATATATAGGTAATAGCCTGAAAGATAAGGCTACAAAACTTGCAAGAATTCAATAGGAAATATAAGAGGTCCGGAAATACAAGACCGAAATAAGGGCTACAAAACCCTTAATTATGTTCTAAAGTGCATGTGTATGATTCACATCTGAAAAGAATTTAGTTTGCAAAAATTTTGGGGCAGATCCGCGCCATATTCCCCTAATCCTTGACTTAACAAAAGCATCAGCCACTTTATTACCTCACAAAATGTGTGAGAAAAATAAATTCATCCCTGAAGAAACCCTTATAACTTTGGACCACAAGAAATGAAAGGTTTACTTTGTTGCATCATTCAGACGACCGATTGAGAGCCTGATTCAACCCACAAATTACTCCAATTAATTGTTCTATTTAGCAAATTTAATTAAAAATAGAATAGCAGCAAAAATTAAACCAAAAATTAGATATATAATGAAATCACAAACATTGGAAAACTCCATAATGGGAGAATAACTAATAAGGTAGAAAGTTTGAAGAATCTATTTTTTTACACAAAGTTATGAGAAAGTCGTCACTTTATCCATTTCTGATAGAATATGCAACACTGCATACCAACTTGAGAATCAGCATAGAAAAAAAATTAAATATTAATTACCTCATTTGTCAGAAGATCTCTTGTATGTGATATAGGCTTTCATATTACCAAACATCACATTATGAGTCTGGAAAAAATTAGTAATTTAGTGTTCAACATGTTAGTATTAAGAAAGTGATAAAAAAAGGGAGAAAGAGAAAAACTGACAAGTAGGAAAAAATTCGATGGACGAGAGAAAAACAAGAAAGAAAAGGTAATAAAAAGTTGAAAAAAATGATCACTTAATATAATAACTTTACGTAAATAAGAGTTTATTAAATAGTTAAAAATACCTCTACCGCACGACGTGCAGCAACTGCATGTTCGAATTCAACAATTCCACAACAAAAACCATCCTGAAAATATTATAAACTCGAGTTAAAAATATGAGAAAATTGAAAATTATAAATGAAATACTAGAATATAAATTAAACCCTACCTCATGTCTTATAATGTGGACAGAATTCGAATTATTTTTGATCGATCCAAATTTTTTGACTGCATTTGCAACTTTTTCTTTTGTTATATTAGAGGGTAACCCTCCAATATATATTCTTCTAGCTGTGATGACCATCAAATAAATTAGGGTATAAATTGTGAACTACTTATGACATAAATAAAAAAGTTACCTTCAACAAAGGGACTCGCAACAAGTGCACTCTGGCCACTGCTACTATTGCTCAACTGTGATGAACAAATATCCATGGAATGTGATGCTTTGGATGACAGAGAAGTTAATTTTTGTTCTTGAGCATTCAAAACAACCTTTGGAGAACTCAATGAAATCTTCTTTACAAGCTTCATAAATAATAGACATTTATTAGGCATATAATTTTTTATTTAATAAGAATAGAGATTTTAATATATATGATATAATATCACTCACCACAGACGCATAACTAGCTTTTAACGCACTTTTTCCAGTTGGTTCCACATTTGAGAGCACACCAGCTTCTGTTGTATCTTCTGATGACACAATATCTTTAACAATTGAATCACCAACTGCGGGAACTATTATTTCTTTAGCAGGTACTTCAATTGATGTGCCTATAGCCTTTTCAAGTTCTACAACAAAGAATGACATTTTAGAACTAATTGCAATTAACTCTTCCACAAAACAATGTAAGGTCTAGCGAAATTCCAAAGATCTATGAAGAAAGACTCAAAAGTAATGTTTTATATAATACATTGCATAATGTTAAATTTCGATTGAGATATTTGAAATATAATTACTCTCACTAATTGGTTTCCAAATTCACATGAAATAGAGTAGCTATGATAACTCCTATATCATTATTACCTGAGTTTTGTGTAGGAGAAGGATGATCATTCCCAACATTACACTTTGAAGCATTGTTGGTTGTTGTCTTGGACACATCCAAAAATTGAAGAATGTCATTTAATACATAAAAGCCTCTTTCTTGTTTAGCCATAAAGAAAGTCTGCGAAAAACTCTTCTCCACATTATCGTTGTTGAGCAAACAACCAGTTACAACAATGATGATCCCTCTATTGACGGTTATTTGGGAATCTGTCGTTTTGACCCTTATTTGGTAATTCTTGTAGTCAGACGACATGATCTTGTTATTGATTTCCTGATTCAAAATCATGAAAAATATTACACAGATGTTTGATTATATTTGACTAAATAATGCTAGTGAATAATGTCACAAATTCTATAGTCATAGATACTTACATTTATGGTTGTCACAAATTCTAAAGTTCCGTCAGGACCAGGCCAACTTAGTAAACTTGGGTCCTTGTAATACTTATGTAGATTTTCGGGGCATTTTTTTAGAATGTAATAATATTGCTTGACAAAGGCACTTGCCACGCTTGCGGAGCAGAAGTTGCAAACCATTTCTGCATGAAATTAATAGGAAAACTATATTAAGATTAGAAAATCTACAGATAATATTTAATATATTAATATAATTTCAAATATCAATATATTGAAAATCTATACATATAGTTGATATGTGTGTGTATAGAGAGAAAGAGAGCACGATTCATAATTTCAAAAATATTATTTTTATATTTTATGAATCTGAAAGCTAAAACATCTAAACCACAAATAGCAACAATAAGCATATACTTAAAATTAATTATCTCTATTTCAGACATAATAAGTGATATCGAAGTATCATTCTTGACATACAAATGAAATGAATTATCACATAGAATGAAAGACAAAGTTCATACCAAACAATCAGAACACAAAATAAAATATAAAACCACTTAATACATTCTCAAACTTATAACAAAATAAATAAAATAAAGAGCAAGATTATTATTGCTGGACATATTAACAAATTATTAAAAAAGGCCCACACTTACTCACAAACATAAGAAAGAGAAAACATACCATTGTGTTGGTTAATTAAGATGCATCCACATATAATCTTACTAACCAGAGAAAAACTTGTTGATGAAATAAATTTACAGGGCAGAAAGTATATACAATTCAATTTGAATACAAAATTATTGCATTAATAGAAAACAAACATCAAGAGATTAACTAATTTTTTTTTTCATAAAAAAAATTGCACAAATCTTAATCAAACCCTAAATATATAAATTTAGTCTCATTTTTAAACAATTAGAATTCTAATTCAGTAGAAGAAGAATAAAATTAAACTGGGACTTAAATTATCACAACTTAGCACAAAAAAACTTGATGAACTACACAAAACCATTATAAAAATAATTTGATTATGTTATAATAGATTTTATATCAATAAACAAACACATACAAAACACATAAAATTCAAATCCTTCATAAATCAAACTTCAACATCACACATGGATTTCAAGAATTGAGATGTATATGATGATAAAAAAAAATCCTGGAGAAAAAACATGGTTTTTACCTTTTTGATTTCGAAAGCCACAGAAGATCAGAAAAATGAGATTTGAAAAATGAATGGAGTGAAAACTCCTCCCACAATTTTAGAATAGCTCCTTTTTTTAGTTTTTTTTTTCTTTCTCACACCCACACGAAAGTGATAGGAATCTAAATGCTCCTGCACTCAAGAGAGAGAGAGAGAGAGAGATCCAAAAGCTCGTGCAAGAAAGAGAGAGAGAGAAAGAGAGAATAATCCAAATGCTCGTGCAAGAGAGAAAGAGAGAGAGAGAAAAAAAAATAATTCAAAATCTCGTCCACATACAAAAGAGGGAGAAGAATCAAAGGCACATTGTTATTGTCATTTCAAATTTTTTATAAAGTGCGATGTTGGACTAGAAGCTTCTGAAGTTAGGTGATATGGGACCCTTATTCAATTTTATTAGTTTTTTAATTCATTTGCAAGGTGTGTTTGCCTGTCATTCATTCATTAATGTTTTTGCTAATGAGAAAAGGGTTCTTGGAGCAATAAATGAGTTTAGGATTGATAGATTTTATATTTTCACTAAGCTAATTACTCTTTTATACTTCCTCCATCTCAATTTTATTTTTCCATTTACCAAAAAGACCCGTCCAAAATTTATTTTTTCATTCCTAAAATGGAAATAAAGTGCATTAATTCACATTTCAAATACTTTATTCATTTAAATATTTCAATCGTTCACTAAATTTATGCACTATTTTCTTTTTTTCATCCGTCCATAAAAATATGCACTTTCATTTTATGAAAACTATCATCTTTATTATCACTCTGAAAATTAATTATTTTATTTATAAGTGGATCCCACAATACACTCACAATATCTTTACTTTATTTACTTTTTCTTACATTTAAATATTATTTTATTAATTTAAATACTACAATTCAATTTTTACATTAAAATACGTGCAAAGTCAAATGAAAATTTAAAACACATGCAAGTGATGAATGAGTCATGTGAATAAGAAAAGGAAAATACTCGCGAATGACAAGAGTTTCACCACTATAAATTATACAATACAATACTGGTAAGATTTTGACTAGAAATACCCTTGTGATTGATGAGTGCATATAAAAATATACAATTTAAATATATACTGGATTAATAAATAAATTAGGGTGTAATTTTATTAATTTATTTGTTTTACTTTTGTAATTTTATCATCACTTAATTATTTTACAATTTTCTCCCTTTGGCGCTACAATAACATATTTAACCGGACATTTAATTTTACTACCAGAATCCTCTTATATGTAATATAAATATATTAATTGAAATTTATAAAATATTATAATTAATATTTATAATGATATTCTCTCTCTTCTGATAGGTTTAGGATTGGCTTGGTGGTATGAACATGGGACAATGGGATTTAAGAATATTCTTTTCTCTAAATCTTAATTTTCAAGTGTTATATAGGACTAATTTATATCAAATTTCCTTTTTGATTTTAATTTGGGTTCCACCAGTGGGATTGGACCCTTAATTAGTTAGTCCTGATATATAATACTGAGTCATAAAATAAATCACTTTATAAATTAATCAAACCATCTTCTTAATTCCATTTATCCATTTTAAAACAAGATAAAATCATTTATAATCCAGATCGAATACATCAAACGCAACATTCCAATTAAGAGTTCGTAGCATTAAATTAATGACCCATTATTTCAAATAAGATAAGATTAATAGGTCCATTTTCAAAATAAAGAAACAAAGATGGAAAATGGAGTAATGATACATATGATATATAGAGAATAATGGAATGTAGCAATTAATACCACCTAAAACTATGAGGTACTCCCTCCGTTCCTCTATAAATTACTGATAACTTTTTGACACAAATATTAAAAAGAATATAAAATTTGATATAGTATAAATGATGTGATGAAGAAAAGTAAAGGAAATAGTGTAAAATGCAATTAAAAAAATAATAAAAAAGTGAATAGTAATTTTCAAAAATAGTAAAAAATAAATGGGAAACAAATAGTGGGACTGCGAAAACGACAAAATGAGAAACTTATAGTGGGACGGAGGGAATATTAGGTACGAGTAATAACAGGGAAAAATTTATTTCCTCTTCTGGTGGTTCTCACTACAGAAAAAGCGGGTTTTAGCGACCGTTTTTGCGACCGCTTTTGGCGGTCGCTAAAACACCAGTCGCAAAAATTTAGCGACCGCTTTTATGTGACGGTCGCTAATTTACGACCGCCAAAACAGTCGCAATAGCGATCGGAAAAAAAGTCCGGGTATTAACCCGGTTTGGTTTTTTAATATTAGCGACCGCCATTACGCGGTCGTTAAATTTAATTTAGCGACCGCTTATAGCGGTCGCTAATTGTATTAATTAATGATAATAATATATTTTATTTTAATTTTGCGACCGCTTGAGGTGGTCGCTAAGTTTATATGAACGACCTCTTGAAGCGGTCGCTATTTATTTTAAATATTTATAATAATAAATTTTATTTTAATTTTGCGACCGCTTTTAGCAGTCGCTAAATATAATTTAACAACCGCCACTAGCAGTCGCTAAACTTTTACGTAGCAAAAAAAATGTGGCCACGGTGGTTCGAACCCAGGCCCTTTCGAGGGCTGGCTGGGCTCGAACCACTTGGCCACGGACCCAGCAACTTAATTATATCATCACATATTTTATATGAGCCTTGTTCGGCTCAGAATAAATGTTGTAAACTTTGTGCCTGCAAGGAGTCGAACTCGCGACCTCTGGACATCTCAGAGGTGGCTGTTCCACTAGGTCACTTGTTATTTTCGTTTATTTTTCTGCAACTAATTGTATATAACTCCAAATTAAGTCACGTTTTTTTAAAATCCATCAAATTAATTCCTTTTCGTCTCTAATTTATTAATATATATATATTTCAATAAATTTTGTTAATGTTATAAATTTTATAATTTACATTTCTCTTTTTTTTATTTATTCGTCTTTTTGCAATTAATAGTATATATTTCCAAATTGTGTCTCATTTTTTTTAAAATTCATCAAATTAATCCTTTGATACTTAATATAAATATATATATATATATATATATTTCAACCATAAAAATGTAATGTTATAAATTTAATAATTTACAATACCAAAATTTTAATTTGTTCATTTTTATTCAATTAATTGTATATAACACCAAATTAGCCACAAATTTTAATATTCTAAATTACTACAATTTGATATCATAAAAAATAATTTTGATGTAAAATATAATTAAACATTCAAAATATATTAATAAAAAGTTAAAATACTTAATATTCAATTAAAAAAATTTGTTTAACATAACTAGCCGTTAGAATTAAAATCGGGCTCCCATCCTTCAAGATCCCCACCATCGGCACCCTCATTCCCACGACCCGTACTAGCACCACCACCCGTACCGGCATTTGCCTCATCATCCGAGTCCTCCAGAAGTGGAATATTAGTAGCTTGAGAACTTGAGTCAACCAAGCCTGCATCTTCCTTTCTTTTCTCTCTTGCTTGGACAACTTGTCCTTCAACTCGGCCACTTCCTGCTGGAGATTGACGTCAGGATGAGAGGACATAGAATATGATGCTGAGCTCCGGCGGTGCGTCTGACGGACAATCTTACTGTAAGCTCCCAACCCTAGTATCTTACCCCTATTGACTCCTGCCAAATCAACATAGAGGCGGTCCTCATCAATAGGGGTAAGTGTAGGGTTCTCTGGAGTAGGTGACGCTTGTGTCCGTGCCTCATCGAGAGCAGTTCTAAACTTGTTCTGAAATTAAACAAAATAAAATATTAACTTTATTTTAATAGAATAATTAAAATCTATTTAGTAGTACATTCTAATTAGATACTTATGTGAAGCTCGGTAGTGCGGGCATACGTGTAGGGGTGTGCAACGGTCGGTTCGGTTACCGAACCGAACCAAATTAAAAAAACCAAAACCGAACCGAAATGAAGTAAAAGTAACCGAAACTGAATCGAATTTATGTAAAACCAAACATAACCGAAACCAAAATTTTCGGTTCGGTTTCAGTTTCGGTTATAACCGAAATAACAGAATTAAATATAAATATTATTTATATTATATTATTTATTTATTAAATATAATTATATTATTTATTTATTAAATATTTATATTATACTTACTTAGGTTTATGTTTTTTATATTATATTATTTATTTATTAAATATAAATATTATTTATTAAATATATAAATTAATGTTTATTAAATATATAATAATTTTGGTTCGAATTTCGGTTAACCGAAATTATTTCGGTTATTAACCGAACCGAATCGAATATCGAAATTATAAAAAATGATAACCGAAACCGAACCGAATATTACGGTAACCGAACCGAATTCATATTTTAGTTCGATTTTCGGTTAATAACCGAATTATGCACACCCCTACATACGTGGATTGTCCAGCCTCATTCACTGGGTGAAGAATGGAAAGAGACTCGAAGAATTTGGGCCTCCGCCCGTACTCTTTCTCCTTTAAGAATTAATTATAATAATTTAATTAAATCTAATAATTAATTATAATAATTTAATTAAATATAAGAATTAATTATTAAAATACTTACAAAGGCGAGCCCGTGCTCATAGGCGGTCCGGGAGCCACCGCGATGTCTGGCGACTCCTTCTCAGTTCGGATTGCTCATCCGATTTTCTCACGCCTTACGAGCCCTCTCCTGGTGTGCTGGATCGGTCCAGTAACCGACCAATCCGTCCCAGATCGCCCGTCCATCCTCGTCTCTCCCCAAGTCAACCGTCTCCCCTTTAAGTATCCATTGTTTCTTCATCTTGGAGACGATTTCCATCATCCGGCCCTGTGCTCTTCTGCACAATAGCTCCTCCACCCTAACGTTGTCTGCCGGATCCCAAAAGCATAATTCTGCAATTCAAACAATTCCCAACAATTAATTACCCAAAATATTAATAATTACTCAAAATATTAATTATTACGCAAATATTAATAATTTTATACCTTAGACTCATCAAACATAGCTTTCCTCGTGGGCCCAGGTACACCAGTCCACGATGCAACTCCATAAGGCCAGATGACCCTTATAATGCACGTCGTGACGTTCTCAGTGACCGTGTGGCCCGGAAGCAAGCTGAATAAAAAAAAATTTAGGAATTATTATATAACAATAAAACAAAATAAATTATTAATTTACTTACTATCCCTCATTTACTTCAATAAACTGTTGGGTCTCACGTAAGGGTGTTGCCGCGATGAAGATCCGGCCTCATGAGACTGGGAGGGCGGGGGCATCAGACACTCGGGGGCTCGAATCTCTGGTAAAGGGAGGACTAGTGGCCTCCTCCCTCTCCCTCTCCCCTGACCGTCACCCTCAATGTGATCGGGTTGTTGACTCATCTATACCAAATAAACAATTCAACATTTGTCAATATCAACACTAACACTAAACAACAATAAACACTAAACACTAACACTAAACAATATCAACACTAACACTAAACAATCAACATTTAACAATAATAAACAATATCAATATCAACACTAAATAAACAAGTTATCAAACATTATTTAACCAAATAATATTCTGAAAATAAAGCAAATAATATTCTGAAAATAAACCAAATAATAAACAATATATAAACAATATATAAACCACAATAAACCAAAACAACAATAAACCAAACCAATTTTTCAATAATAACCACAATAAACAATATATAACAACAATAAACCAAAACAATTTTTCTACAATAATAATACTGACTATTTCAGTTTATTTGAAAGTTAATAATAATAATAATAATAATAATTTTTCAACAATAATAATAATAATAAAAAACCAAAACAATAAACTGAAAATAATAATACCTCTCACCGGAGGTTCGACGGCGGCGGAAGGAGGCGGACGGAGGAGCTACGGCGGCTGCAGGACGACGCGGCGGGAGGAGCAACGGCGGCCGGAAGGAGCAACGGTAGCGGCGGCAGTAAATATTTACAACGGCGGCGGTAATTTTGAGACGGTCCGGTGAAAGGGGTGATTTAATCGTTTGCAATGGTAACTTTCAGAATTCTGGTGAAAGGGGTGATTTAATCTGGTTGTTTTCGCCTATAGCGGTCGCTAATGTACGCGGTAGTGGCCACGTGTCAACTCCGTATTAATAGTCAATGGCGGTGTTTTGCAACCGCCAAAAGCGGTCGCAATAGATAATATGGCGGTCGCTATTTCCATATTCGAATTAATAAACCGCCTTTTACCCCGCCCTTGTTTTTTATTTTGTGACCTCTACAAGCGGTCGCTATTTTTTATTTTATATTTGCGACCGTCATAAGCGGTCGCTAATCTTTTTTTAATTTTTTCACATTTTTTATATTATTATATTAAACCCTGTTAATTATATATCTTATAATACTTATATTATGATACTAACACCAAGTTTTTTAATTATATTATGATACTAACACAATGTTAATTAATTAAATATATGTACAAAAACACTCTCTTAATCATCCTCGTCATCGCTATCTTCCTCATTATCATGTTCTTCTTCATCTTCATCTTCATCTTCATTATTATCATCTTCCTCATTATCATGTTCTTCTTCATCCTCATCCTCATCATCATCTTTCTCTTCCTCATCATCTTCTTCCTCTTCATCTTCATGTATTTCTTCTCCTTCCTCTTCGTTTTCAACAATTACCATATCTGGATTTGCAGCCACTAAATCAACTGAAGAATTTATACCTTCGTCATGAACCACTGTTTGAGCTTCTTGCACTTCAGTTTGGAATTGATCTTCAAATTGTGCAGTTTCTAAAGTGGATAAATTAGGCATTTCCACCAACGACCTTGCCTTGACCTTGACCACTGTTCTTAAGTTTGGTTTGCCTGAAACCGGATACTTGCAGTAATATACCTGAGATGTTTGTGATGCAAAGATGAACGGGTCGTATGCAGCTGGATATTTTTTGTTGATGTTAATATCAACGATCTTGTAGTTTGCATCGACTCTCTTCCCTTCTCGACCCGGATCAAATCATTCACAGAAGAACAAAACAATTTTTCTTCGTGGCCACCCTGGATATTCAACTTCAACCACCTCTTGCAACACACCATAGTAATCGACCGGTGCTTCGTTGAAGTTTCCACTGGTAACGCAAACACCGCTGTTTGAAGTGACTTTTACTGAAGCATACGCAGATGTGTGAAATTTAAAATCATTTGCATAGTACCCATTATAAAATGTCACTTGTCGTAGTGGTCTTTTTCTCAAAGCTTCAAGATGTGGATTCTGAAGCTGGTTACTTTGTCCATACAAATATTAAATTATTACAAGATTAATAGTATTAACTTTGGGGTAAATATATAATATGAGGTAGTGTTACATACCATTTTTTGGAACCAAAACATGAATTTATGGCGAACTGCATCATACACATCTGCTTCTGTGATGCCTGGTAATTGTTGACGAGTTTGCTCACAAAACATCCTTACATATCAGAAACACTAGTATTAAAATACTAACATAACTTCAAAAAATGACTAAAAATATAAAACTCACTGTATGTATCGTCTCTTCTTCCCAGTCACTTTGGAAATACCGTTTGGTCCCCTTACCGAGTGGTCGACCAGCATGTAAGAATACTGACAGCATACCATCGAACTCACGAAGAGGATGATCTTCTGCGTGACCATCATAGTTGCGAGGCTCGTTTCTGATCCTCGTTTGAACTTGATTGCCGAAATAATAAGAACAGAATGTACCAACCTCTTCAGTAAGATAAGTATTAACAATGGATGCTTCAATGTGTGCTGTATTTCCAATATTACGTTTCAAGTTGTGGAGATACCTAAAAATAGTAAATTCAATACTTAATGAACAATAAAATAATATACAAATTAGAAAGAAACAAATAAATAAATAAATTTATACTTACCTCTCAAAAGGGTACATCCACCTATACTGCACTGGACCACCATGTAAAGCTTCATACGGTAAATGAACAGGTAAGTGCTCCATCGAGTCAAAGAAACTAGGTGGAAAAAGTTTTTCCAACTTGCACAATATAACAGGGATGTCTCTATCCAAACGCTGCATGTCGTCCATTTTAATCATTAAGGCCGTTAAGTCTCTGAAAAATAGACTCAATTCTGTGATGACACTCCATACATGCTTCGGAAGTGAGTACCGAAAGGCAATCGGTAGCAACCGCTGCATAAAAATATGACAGTCATGACTCTTCATCGGACTGATCTTCCCAGTTTCTGGCTCAAACGACCTACCCATGTTGGACACGTAATTGTCCGGAAAGTGCAGTTCCTTCACCCATTGACATAATTTTTTCTTCTCTACTCTGGAAATTTGGTAGCATGCTTGTGGAAACTCACCTGGTCGTCGACCACTGGACAGACTAGGACTAGAACAGAACTGGCTTAACTCTTCTCTGGATTTTGCAGTGTCTTTGGTCTTGCCTTCTGTATTCAAAATCGTGTGGAACAAGTTATCAAACACATTCTTCTCTATATGCATCACATCCAAGTTGTGTCTAATCAATAATTTACTCCAATAAGGCAAGTCCCAAAAGATGTTCCTCTTCTTCCAACCTCCTCGGATCCGTTTATGGTGTTCCATTGCGTGCTCCTCAGCCGTTTTCCACAAGTCAGTTACTGTAACATCTCTCAACAACGAATCACCTAAAATAAAATATGTGTTGTTAAACTAAATAAATCAAATTCTTATAATATTATAAACAATGTATAAATACATGTTCGAACTCGTGGCCTTGGACGCTTTACAGGAGGTCTACCCTTTAGAAAATTCTTTCTGTCCCTCCGAAAGGCATGATCATCACATAGAAACTTACTGTGGTTTTCGAACCATGATATATTTTTACTCTTCGGAAGATAAAATGCATCAGACTCATCCATGCAGTACGGGCACGCTAGTCTTCCAACTGTCGACCACCTAGATAACATAAAATATGCTGGAAAGTCGCTGATGGTCCATAAAACAGCAGCACTTAATGTGAAGTTCTCCTTTCGGTACGCGTCGTACGTCTCTACTCCCAAATGCCACAAATATAACAACTCTTTAATCAACGGCTGAAGGTAGACATCCAGTTTATGCTTCGGGTTGAGAGGACCAGGCACCAACACAGTGAGAAATATGTGTTGAGGCTTCATGCACAACCAAGGGGGTAGATTGTACGGAGTCAGCAAAACAGGCCACAAAGAATACTTCTTCCCGTGCATACCGAATGGAGCAAATCCGTCTGTGCACAAACCAAGTCTCACATTTCGCTTCTCACTCGCAAAATCTGGGAACTCTCTATCAAGATGTCTCCACGCATTAGAGTCTGTAGGATGACGCATCTCTCCGGAATTCTGATCAGAACACTCCTCAGCATGCCATGTCATGTCTTTTGCAGTGGCACTCGTCTGATATAACCTCTCTAGACGAGGAGTGATGGGAAGATAATACATCGACTTGAAAGCTGTCTTCTTCCTACGATCAGAGGGTTTGAACCTAAGGTGGTTGCACATCCTGCACTGATTAATGCTCTCGTCATCGCCCCAAAACAGCATGCAACCATTGGTACAACAATCAATCTTCTCAAACGGTAAACCCATATCCTTCAACAGCCTCTTACTTTGATAGAAATTTTCTGGCGCTGTGTTCTCTTTAGGTAGGGCCCGTTTAAACAACTTTGCGAATTAATTGTAGACTTTCTGACTCACTTTGCCTTCAGTTTTGATCGACAACATCTGAGCGTTGAATGACAACTGAGTCTCAGTATCACAACCAGGAAATAATTTTTGATCGACAGATTTGAGCATCTCGAAAAATTTCTTTGAAAGGGGATTTGGTTCCTCCTCCATGGCTGTATGATGAACACCCAAACCAGACTCATCAATCATCGTATGATACCGTTGGAATTCATCTAGCTCATCCAATGGTGTAGACGGATCGCAGCTCGAACCACCAATCTCAAATCTCTCACCTCCACAACTACTCAACTGATCATAGAAGGCAATTACTGTTTCCAAATTCTAATTCCACCTGCTTTCGCCATGTCCGGTCCAATTATAATAAAATGGAGCAAAACCGAACCTCACAAGATGAGTTTTAACCTCATCTATGCTAAAAAATCTCCTGTTACTGCACTTTTTTCCTGAACAAGGACATCTAATCCGATAAAAACTATCCATGCAATTTGGTTTACTACAAGCAAACGTAATAAACTCATCAAGTTTCTCGCAAAATTCATAGTTCATATTTCCTTGTATCAAACGAGGCATTTCATACATCCAACGATGATCAGGGAGTTCCATCTGATACAAATTAAAAATACATCACATATAAATTCTAAAAAAATTCGGCAGAGTTTCGACAATAAACAAACATATCCAATTTTTTTAAACAAAAAATCAACTATAATCAATTACAATAATTATTCACATTATCATTTTAATACATGCATATTATAATTTCTTAAATTTAATTATTCACAATAACACTTAATTATCACATATATATATAATACACAAAATAAAAAATTAAATGGAAAAATTGTAAAAACGTACGGTGAATTAGCGAAGCAACGAGCACAATATAATAATAGACCTCCACAATTGCGACCAACACGTTGAAACAATGCTTGTTTGAATTTCGGAGGATTTTGTGAGAGGAATTGAAGTTTTTCCCCTGAAAAAACTGAAGAAAAAAGGGGCAGAATCTGTTCTATAATCGTGTATTAGCGACCACTTAGGCGGTCGCAAAACAATAAAATTGAATGGGCCAATAATTGCGCAACAACCCTAAATCGGATCTGAAATTTGCGACCGCAAAATGCGGTCGCTAAATTAAAATATATTTGCGATCGTCAGAAAAGCGGTCGCTAAATCAATATTTCCTTTTGCGACCGCCAAAAAGCGGTCGCTAATATTAATACCCGAACCGGGTCTTTAATTTCGGGTTGACGGCTCCGGTTTCAACATTTTGCGACCGCCAAAGCGGTCGCTAATCTCAGTGAATTATTTGCGACCTCCTTCAAGCGGTCACAAACTTGGTAAATAAATAATTTGCGATCGCTTTCCGACGGTCGCAAAATTTTTTATGGACTTAGCGACTGCCGGCGGTCGCAAAACGGTCGCAAAATTTTCAAACTTCACCAAAACGCTGAATCGGTCGCTAAAATGCTCTTTTTTTGCAGTGTCTCCTTATAGTGAGAAGGTAGTTCCCCTCTTGTGAAGGTTCACTAGTACAGAAATGGGCTTGGAGAGCCCTTATTTTTGCTCTTAGAGAGCGGTTTTTAAGGGCTCTCCAAGTGACAGCTCTCCAAGTGGAGAGAGCGGTTCGGAAACCGCAATACAAGATAGTCACTTAGAGTGCGGTTATTAACCGCTCTCACTTAGAGAGCGGTTATTAACCGCAGTGCAAGCTTTTAATTATTTTTTTTAATTAGGTACCGCTCTCTAAGTGCATCAATTTCTTCTTCTTTTTTTAATTTATTTTTACTCACTTGCTTCCCTGTGAGTTTATACGAAAGCAAAAAACAAATGATTACAAAGTAATTAACACTGATCATACATTCTGAAGATAATCAAGTGAAGCATTATTGCAAAAATTTCACAAGATTGTATAATTTTAATCAATAGAGATTACAAGATCCATCGTAACCCAAAAGATTTATAACTGAAGAGCAAAAAAAAAGCAAAAAAAAAAACTAAAAACCTGCTGCCAGAAAAAAAAGCAAAAAAAAGCAAGATCCATCGTAACCCAAAATTAATCTCTTCAACAATAAAAGCAAAAAAAAAAACTAATTAAAAAACCTGCTGCCAGAAAAAAAAGAAAAAAAAAACAAAAGCAATCAATTCATATGATTCATAAACCAAAGCAGCTAATTAAAATAAAAATCTAATTAAGAGGTGAGCACTAGCACCACCGACATCCTTCATCTTTTTCTAGGTATTCTACAGAACCTTGAAGCTTGTAGAAATAACGCATACCGATCTTACAACCTTGAACCTTGAACCTTGAAGCCTTGTCCTTCACCTCCCGATCAAATAGAATTCTTAAAAAAATACTGAGCAGATCTGAATCCTTACGCGCGTGAGCAGATCTGGCAAACAGCGTGGCGGTGAACGACAGGGAAAGCGGCGGCGGAGCGACGAATAGAGTAGCGGCGAACGACAGGGGAAGGACGGCGGCGCGACAAACGGCAGGAGGAGGAGCAGCGACGGCGCGGCAAATGGCCGGGGAAGCAGCGGCGGCGCGACGAACGGCAGGGGAAGCAGCGGCGGCGTACCGAACGGCGTGGCGGCGAACGGCAGGGAAAAAATGAAGCAGCGGCGGCAAGGAGGCAGCAGCATGAGTGGATTGCGTGAGAGGCATAGAAAAATAGGGCATAAAGAGAGAAGATGACTGAGAGAGATAAGAGATATGAGCCCCTTAAATTAAAAACTGTACACTGAGATCGTGAGAGAGGAGGCTGAATTTATCAAAGAATGCCCTAATTAATTCTTTTCTTGGAGAGCGGTCATGGCTTGGAGAGCGGTTTATAACCGCAGTACATAGGAGAGCGGTCAAAAAAGGCTTTGCTCAATGCGGTTTTGAACCACTATACTGCCCTTTTTTCTTTTTTCTTTTTAATTTTGAATATTTTTAACTTGTAAAGCGGTTAATAACCGCACTGCAAGACGTTTTTTTTTTTTAATATTTTCTTGTCAAAACCGCTCTCCAAGTGCCTACTTGGATTGGAGAGCGGTTTTGACAAGAGCTCTCCAAGTACAGCTCTATAAGTTCAATTGTGTAGTAGTGGTTGCGGTTCTGATTATGGTGCGATTTTGAATTGCAGTTTCAGGTGGTCCTCCTCTTGTGGTGGTTGTCATTTCGGTTTATAGCGAGATAAAATGATATGCCATATATATTCGGGGTAGAAGAAACTATTGTAAATAATTATATTAAAAAACTATTGTAATTGATTACATTTCAAAAAAATAATAATAATTAAGAGTCTTTTCATGACTTACTGATTTAATCATATATAGAGTTTAATTTGCTCCTACTCCAAATCGATCTTCTAAAATTAGTCGTTCGCCTTAAACTGAAGACACCAAATTGAGAAAAAAAAATCCAATGTGTCATCGGAAAATATATCAACCTTGTATCTTTGTAAAATATTTTAAAGCTTGTAAAATATGATTAAAAAAGAAAGATATAATTATGTGAAATGAATGATATCATTGATAAATCACTAAAATAAGTTACGCTAATTATGAAGACATTTATTAAGAAAAAAAAAAAACCAACGTTGAGGAGGAAAGAAATCCACCCCGGATAGGAAGGATCATAAACATGAATATATAAGAGAAGGACCTCGTTAAAAACTTTGCCGAAAACCTCCTTAATTTGAGGATAAACCAATCATAGGAGAAAAAAAAATTACTATCCATCATAGGTAATAGCCCGGAAGATAAGACCACAAAACTTGCATGAATGCAATAGGAAATATAAGAGGTCCGAAAATACAAAACCGAAATAAGGACCACAAAACCCTTAATTATGTTCTAAAGCGTATGATTCATATATTCAAAAACAATTTAATTTGCAAAAACTGAGGGCCAGATTGGCACCATAAACGTCTGCCACTTTATTCCCTTCACGAAATGTGTGAGAAAATAAATCCATCCCTGAAGAAACCTTTATAACTTTGGACCACAACGATCTCAACCTCCAAGGAATGAAAGGTATACTCCGTTGCATCTCGTTCAGATGACCAATTGAGAGTCTGATTCAACCCACAAATTTAATCGCAAATAAAACAACAACGAGTTCCACCTCCCAGCCCATTGAATCCGCAAAAGCCGCAACCAAAAAACCCCTTGAATTTCGAAAAATTGCACCACCAAAAAGAGAACTTGGTTGCACTGAAAACACCCACAATATCCGTGTCAACCTTGTACCATGGAAATTCCATAGGGCCTTTAGGCTGTTGAAATATATAATGAAATCACAAACATATATAGGAAAACTCAATAATTGGAGAATAACTAATAAAGTATAGTTTGAAGAATCTATTTTTATTACACAAAGTTATGAGAAAGTCGCCACTTTATTATTTTCTGATAGAATAAGCAAGACTGCATACCAACTTGAGAATCAACATAGAGGAAAACATTAAATATTAATTACCTCATTTATCAGATGATCTCTTGAATGTGATATAGGCTTTCTTATTACCAAACATCACATGATGAGTCTGGAAAAAAATAGTAATTTAGTGTTTAATATGTTAGTATTGAGAAAGTGATAAAAAGGGGAGAAAGAAAAAACTGACAAGTAGGAAAAAATTCGATGAACAAGAGAAACACTTAAAAAAAAGGTAATAAAGAGTTCAAAAAAATGATCACTTTATATAATAACTTTACGTAAATAAAAGATTTTATTAAATAATAAAAATACCTCTACTGCACCACGTGCAGCAGCTACATGTTCGAATTCAACAATTCCACAACAAAACCCATCCTGAAAATGTTATAAACTCGAGTTAAAAATATGAGAAAATTGATGATACATGAAATATTAGATTAAAAAATTAAACCCTACCTCATGTCTTATAATGTGGACAGAATTCGAATTTGTTTTGATCGATCCAAATTTTTTGACTACATTTGCGACTTCTTCTTTAGTTATATTAGAGGGTAACCCTCCAATATATATTTTTCTAACTGTGATGACCATCAAATAAATTAGGGTATAAATTGTGAACTACTTGAAATATAAATAAAAAAAGTTACCTTCAAAATAGGGACTCGCAATAAGATCGCCCTGGCCACTGCTACTATAGTTTAACATTTTTGATGTACAAACATTCATGGAATGTGATGCTATAGATGTTGTAGAAGTTGATATTTGTTCTTGTGCATTCAAAGCAACTTTTGGAGAACTCAATGAAGTCTCCTTTACAAGCTTCATAAATAATAGACATTTATTAAGCATACAATTTTTTACTTAATAAGAATAGAGATCTTAGTATAATATAATATCAATTACCACAGAGGCATAACTAGCTTTTAAGGCACTTTTTGCAGTTGGTTCCACATTTGAGAGCACTTCAGCTTCTTTTTTATCTTCTGATGACACAATACAATGTAAGGTTTAGTGATATTCCAAAGATCTATGAAGAAAAACTAGAAAGTAATGTTTTATATAATACATTGCATAATGTTAATTTTCTATTGAGATATTTTAAATATAATTATTCTTACTAAGTGATTTCCAAATTCACCTGAAATAGAGTAGCTATGATAACACCTAAATCATTTTTACCTGAGGTTTGTGTAGGAGAAGGATGATCATTTCCAACATTACACTGTGAAGCATCGTTGGTTGTTGTCTTGGACACATTCAAAAATTGAAGAATGTCATTCAATATGTAAAAGCCTCTTTCTTGTTTAGCCATAAAGAAAGTCTGGGAAAAACACTTCTCAACATTATCGTGGTTGAGCAAACAACCAGTTACGACAATGATGATTCCTCTATTGACAGTTATTTGGGCATCTGTCGTTTTGACTTTTACTTGGCAATTCTTATAGTCAGACGACATGATCTTGTTATTGATTTCCTGCTCCAAAATCATGAAAAATATTACATGGATGTTCGAATATATTTGACTAAAAAATGCTAGTGTGAATAATGCAAACTATTTGATAGTTTGGTATACTGAAACAAAAGTTGAGATGATTTGATCATGTTTAACCCGAAATAATCAAGGACATACATTATTAAAAATGGTTATGAATTAATATGTATATATGAATTGCTTTTTTACTCCCTAATAGTCATATATACTTACATTTAAAGTTGTCACAAACTCCAAAGCTCCGTCAGGTCTAGGCCAACTTAGTAAACTTGGCTCCTTGTAAAAGTTATGTAGATTTTCGGGACATTCTTTTAGAATGTAATAATATTGCTTCACAAAGGCATTTGCCACGCTTGCAGAGCAGAAGTTGCAAACCATTTCTGCATGAAATTGATAGGAAAACAATATTAAGATTTGAAAATTTATAGATAATAATTAATATATTAGTATAAGTTCAAATATCAATATATTGAAAATCTATACTTATTGTTGATATATATATATATATATGTGTGTGTGTATAGAGAGAAAGAGATCACAATTCATAATTTCAAAAATATTATTTTTTATATTTTATGAATCTGAAAGCGCAAACATATAAACCACAACTATTTAGTCAAATATCAGTACAAATAGCAACAATAAGCATATACTTTAAAATAAATTATCCATATTTCAGACATAATAAGTGATATCGAAGTATCATTCTTGGCATACAAATGAAATGAATTATCACATAGATTGAAAGACAAAGTTCAAACCAAACAATCAAAACTCAAAATAAAATATAAAACCTCTTAATACATTCTCAAACTAACTAAATAAGATTGATATTGCTGACCATATTAACAAATTATTAAAAAAGACACACTCACTCACAAACATAAGAAAGAGAAAACATACAGTGTTGGTTAGGTTACTTATGATGCATCCACATATAATCTTACTAACTAGCTAGAGAAACTTGTTGATGAAATAAATTTACAGGACATAAAGTGTATACAATTCCATTAGAATACAAAATTATTGCATTAATAGAAAACAAACATCAAGTGATTAACAAATATTTTTTTCATACAAAAAAATTGCACAAATCTTAATCAAACCCTAAATATATAAATTTAGTCTCATTTTTAAACAATTAGAATTCTAATTCAGTAGAAAAAGAATAAAATTAAACTGGGACTTAAATTATCACAACTCAGCACAAAAAAACTTGATGAACAACACAAACCATTACAAAAATATATTGATTATGCTATAATAGATTTTATATCAACAAACAAACACATACAAAACTCATAAAATTCAAATCCTTAATAAATCAAACTTCAACATAACACATGGATTTCAAGAATTGAGATATATATGATAATAAAAAATATAAAAAATTCATGGAGAAAACATGGTTTTCACCTTTTAGATTTTGAAAGCCACAGAAGATCAGAATTTTTTTTTTGATTTTGCTATAATAGATTTTATATCAACAAACAAACACATACAAAACTCATAAAATTCAAATCTTTAATAAATCAAACTTCAACATTACACATGGATTTCAAGAATTGAGATGTATATGATAATAAAAAAATATAAAAAATTCCTGGAGAAAACATGGTTTTCACCTTTAAGATTTCGAAAGCCACAGAAGATCAGAAAAATGAGATTTGAAAAATGAATGAAATGAAAACTCCTCCCACAAGAATAGCTCCTTCTTTTAGTTTTCTTTTTTCTTTCTCACACCCACACGAGAGTGAAAGGAATCTAAATGCTCCTGCACGAGAGAGAGAGAGAGAGAGAGAGAGAGAGAGAGAGTGAGAGTAATCTAAAAGCTCGTGCAAAAGAGAAAGAAAAAACAATTCAGAACCTCGTGCACATACGAAAGAGAGAAAACAATCAAAGGCACACAGTTACAGTCATTTCAATTTTTTTTTATAAAGAGCATTGTTGGACTAGAAGCTACTGAAGTTAGGTGATGTGGGACCCTTATTCAACTTTATTAGTTTTTAAATTCATTTGCAAGGTGGGTATGTCTGTCATTTCATTCATTAATGTTTTTTTGCTAATGACAAAAGGGTTCTTGGAGCAATAAATGAGTTTAGGGTTGATAAATTTTATATTTTCACTAAGCTAATTACTATTTTATACTTCCTCCGTCTCAATTTTATTTTTTCATTACTAAAAAGATTCATCCAAAATTTAATTTTTCATTCCTAAAATGAAAATAAAATGCAATAATTCACTTTTCAAATACTATATTTATTTAATATATTTCACTCGTTCACTAAATTAATGCACTATTTTCTTTTTTCACCCGTCCACAAAAATATGCACTTTCCTTTTATGAAAACTATCGTCTTTATTATCACTCTCACAATTAATTATTTTATTTATAAGTGGATCCCACAATACAATTACAATATCTTTACTTTATCCAATTTTTCTTACATTTAAATATTATTTTATTCATTTAAGTACTACAATTCAATTTTTACATTAAAATAAATGCAAAGTCATATGAAAAATTAAAACACATACAAAGTTCATTATGATTATTGAGCCATGTGAATAAGAAAATAAAAATACTCGCGAATGACGAGAGTTTCATAACTGAAAATTGTACAATGGTGGTAAGATTTTGACTAGAAATACCCTTACCATTGATGAGTGTATATAAAAAGATGTAAATTATATATTTTTTAGAGTCATCTAAACTGTCTTAAATTGATCCATTTAATTGGCATATAGTCTTGATATTTTTTAAATTATTAAATATGAAAATATAAATATCTAATTTATTTATTAAAAATGACGCATGTTATAAAGTAGTAACATAAAAAAAATTTGTCTCATTACTTGTGGCTATGGTATTCAAAAGAAAAACATGTTTTTTCAAATATTATATCTAAGCTATTGTGTGAAAAGGTGATGATGCGTGGGAATAAACTATTACTCCCTCTGTCCCCAAAATTTATTCTCATTTTCTATTTTTGTTCGTCCTTTTAATGTATTCTCATTTCTCTTTTAGAAAATATTATTTTATTATAACACTTACAAATAATTACTTTATTTTCTAGTTGACCCATAATTATTCCATTATATCTTTATTTAATCTACTTTATCTCATTTTTCTTAAAACTCGTGCTCATACAAATGAGAATAAATTTGGGGAACAGAGGGAATACTTTATCTTGAAAATTTAAATTATATATATATATTATGAATAAAAAATATTATGTATGGACTTTAAAAAAAAACTTTATGATTATACAACGATTCAACTCTTAACTTAAATTTGACACTATAAACCAAAATTTTAAAATACAAACCGTCTCATAATTTTTTGATAAAATAGAATTAATCCCAAAAAAATAAAATTTTTATCAGGTTTAATATCAATTTATGTGACAAAGTTTAAATTTGGTCCCAAATTGACATTTTAAAATGGAAAAATATTGTTTCAAAGACCAAATTAGGGATTTTGGGCGTTCATGCACGTTCTAATTATATTTAATTTTTTTCATTTAGAATTTTAAATATACATATATGATGAGAAATAAAATTGTACTTCACTAAGGAAAAGTCAAATATAATTAACAACATGACTTTGACATAAATCACCAATTTGAAACTTTTTACCATTAATTTGGAATGAAAATTGAATATTAATTATCAAAGAAATTGAGATTAAATCTTATAGAAACATTAATCAAATGGTTATTAGTGCACGTCAATAAACTCCTTTAAAATATTATAGAATGATAAAATCTATATTTAAAAATATTAATTATTTTACTAAAAGTTATTAGTGCACGTCAATTATATAATACAACTAATGTACATAACTTTTATAATTAATAGACTCTTGCGCTCTTTTTAAGTAGATGCCATTTTGGGTTTAAAAAACAAATTAAGGTTATTAATTTTTTATCAATATTGCCCTTATAATAGATAACATTCAATATTTCTATATTCTCTATCATTTCATAATTTGTTCTCATAATTTGATTGACTCTAATTTATCCATTAATTTATTTCCTTTAGAAGGGGTAAAAATTGGATATTTGATGAAAAATTATCAAAATGACATTTATTTTAGAAATAGTAAAAAAATCCAAAGTGATATCTATTTTAATAGAGTGGGATTATTAATTTTGAGATTTATTTGTGATATTTCTCGGAAAAAACAATTAATTCTGTAAAAACAAAAGAAAGAAAAAAGTAATTAATAATGGACTCTTTGTGGATAATTAAGAATACAGTAAATGTCATTTAATTGGAATACATAAATACTTTGACATGAACTCGAGTTCACGGTGATTTCGGGTTTATCAATTATTATTGTTGTCATGTATTGTCATGCCTATATAGTTGAATTATTATCAATTATTGTCATGTGTTGTCATGCTTATCAATTATTATTATTGAATTCGGATTTATCAATTATTATTTAAATTTTCAATAGACCAGATATTAAAGAATATGTGTGATTCATTGGTCCTCCTATACATGATCGATCTTTCTATACAAGAGAAAATCCAAAATTCCATTTACGTACAAAGTCATGTAAATGTCTCACATATATCAATCAATACATATATCTTCTAAAACTCCCTTGTAGCCATTTTAGGACGTAATCGGGGGAAAGTCAAAATGCATGTGTTGCAATGACTAAAATAAGTAATGGAAATATTAGATTAAGTACTTAGTTCTATGAAATAAATAAATTAAATAATAATAATAATAATAATAAAAAAACACTGGCTGAATTTTTTTTTCAAAACAATCTTGTGACCCTGTCATTAAAATACTTGTTTAAGTGATTCCGAAATTGAAAGGAAAAAAAAGAAGGGTAAATGGGCTTTTATTAAGATAGTTGGGCTTAGCCCAGGAAT
>JAPKLY010000696.1:29055-73936 GCA_026898435.1 Prunella vulgaris
AAGTGGAGTTAGTATGCCACATAACAGAAACAAAATGAGTCTCTGTACGCTGTTTCCAAATCAAAGAGATTAACATGGCAAGTACTCCTATATGATTTTTGTCTCACGAAAATTATTCATCTTTTAACAATTTGACAATTTTACGTCCAACTCTAAGGGTACGTACATTTATTTTGGATTTGAAATTTTATAATCTGTTTTTTTTTTTTTAAAGAAATTACACCTATAAATAATTCATTTTTTTAATCAATCTTGAATAGGAATTTTGGAATTCCGATGATTATACTAACTGTTTGGGACCAAAAGTTGAAAAAAGAAAAAGTAGATCATTTTTTAATATGCATACCTATCAAAATAGTGTTACAAAAATTCATGTAGGTCTAATATTATTGCAATTTACCGGATGTATGACATATAAATGAGTTTTTTTTTTTTATTTATTCGGGCTACATTTTGTCATAGACTTTCACTATTTCACTTGGCCCAAATAATCATTATATGGTAATGTTAGAATCCCCTCATTTCTTTTGGTAGTAAATTTGTTGCCCAGAAATTTATAGACAAAATTCATTAAATGCACCATATTTGACCTTAGGATAACGGAAGCATGCATTTTAATCAGAGACGACCAAAGGGGTCATTAGAACTGGCAATTTCGTCTCGGTCTACCTGATATTTGTGCTAGGCTCAATTTTTATAGGCCTGATTAAAATATGGTCAGTCAGGCCCGGCCAGTGATTTGTCCTGGCCACATAGGCCTATGAATATGTAAAAGTTGGTAATTTTGGTCCGACCTACCCAAAAAATGGACTGACCCGACCCGGCCCATGAATATAATTTGTCCCAATTGATCGGGCCGGCCCATTTGCTAGCTTTAGGGGTCACTAGTCCCCTCTCAATTTTTAAAAATATTAGGGGGACATTACTAATTTTGAATATTTTTAATATAAAAAATTCTCACCCATTCTAATCATATAAAACATTCATTTAATTAAAAAAAAAAAGACTTCCTTGGTCACGAAAGTGCACAAACTTTTATTCCCACACATGCATGCAGCTTTATTCTAATCAGTCCATTCATCATAGACTTTTATACAACTCTTTATTCACTCTTTCCTTCCTAACAACGAACGTTAGGACCAGGATCAACTCCAAGCTGCTTGCAATAGTCCGTATAGTAGTTCACGCGAACGGTGACGGTGCTCGGGTTCGCCCCGTTGCATTCGAGGTTGCCATTAATGGCGCGAATGGTCGCCCCGAAGCCCTGCCCCGACGTAATAGCCCGGTGGCAATTTCCCATCCAGAACCACAAGGCCGTCTTGAACGATATCACGGGATCTCTAGCAACGATTTCGGGGTTGTTCAATCCGTCGAATCCTATGGCTTTCCCTGCAGGGCCATAATTGTAATTCCACGATATTTGAAGGGGGCCTCGCCCATAGTAGCCCTTGTTGGGTGCACATGGCCATTGTTTGTTGGTTTCGTCGCAGTAGTCTCTGGATTGGCCACCCTTTTCTACTCTAGAGCACATATCTGCATTGGAAAAATAATTATAAATTTTGTATAATATAAAATATTTCATTTATAAATTAAAAAATTCTTTTTAGAAAGTGATAAAATATTAAAAGAAAGTTATAATAAATTTTTTATTTAAAGTGACTATCACTCATTGTCTCATTATACTAAAATTTTATCACTGATTTTTAAAAAAATATTCCCTCTGTTCCTGATCAATTTGCACATTTTCTATTTTGGGTTGTCCCAAATCAATTTGCATACTACTTAAAAGGGAAACATCGATTTGCGTGCATACTCACAAAATTTTCCACACAAATACCCATACACCACTACTTTATTTAAAAAATATATTTTTCTTAAAACGTGTGTCATCCCAGGGGTGCAAATACCCCTGGGACGGAGGGGAGGGAGTATAATATTTCTATTAAAAGTAACTATCACTTTTTTTAAACATTATCACATTTTATTATAATCTATCATTTTTTTATTATTGTAAGTCTAATGTGATGGGGCATTCTTATATAAAAGAATTTCAACATATTATATATATTTTTGGTAAAATTGTTTTTACAGTCCGATAAGTTCTTTTTAATCTTGAAATTAGCCATGTGATTATTAATGTTTTTGAGATTCCGATATAGTGACCGATTGTAGGAGGTTAGATACCCGATTGATCAATCAAACTTTGTCACACTGAGATCAGATTCTGTCACATGAGTGTTAATTTAACAAAAAAAATATTATTTCTTTCATCCTCAATATTAATTATTTATCTTCGTGAGGACACAAATTTAAATAAAGTAAGAATATTGTTTAATAGTCATGGAGTTCACTAATAAATAAATTAATTAATTATTTATCAGTATGATAGTAAAATAATATTTAATGAAATTAAAATTTGAGGTACAACGAAAAGTGAAAAATGTGAATAAATATTGTGGATGGGGGAATGAAAAAACTTACGTCCGGTCTCATGCGTGACGTGAGCAAAGAACGCCGCAATCTCCCGCTTAGCATTGTCGGCGGAGCCGTCGGTCCCGAACTTGGGGAACGAACCGGCGGCTTGAAGAAAAGCCGACCGGGTGTAGAATCCCCTCCCAGGACAACCAGATGGGGCCTTATTAGCTATCCCGTTGAAGAAAGCATCCGTCACCACATCGGAAACCTTGACCCCACCGCCACCTGCCGGAGCAGAGCACGGCCCGGCCTGGCATCCAGTACCGCAATAACGGGGGCCCGTGCCACAGTACCCGAACTGGCTACAACACATGTTTGGTGCACAGCCGCAGTGCTGGCCGGAAACCCATTTTCCGGCGGCCAGAAATAGGACAAGACCGGTAAGGAGAGTGAAGAGATTCATCTTTTAGATTGATACTTTTTTTAGTAACTAGTGACACTTGAAATTTTGCCTGGATTAAATAAGTTTGATTCTGGGGGGAGGGCAATTGTGTAATTTCGGGGTATTTTTAAGTATACACAGGCCGCTTATTATTTCCTGCAATATACGACAAAAATAGATTATTTAATAGTTTTATTGTAATAAAATCTATCTATATTTCTAAAAATATCAAAAGTGGAAGACTGTTTAGTTTGTATTAGCGTCACGTTCCGTATGATAGTGGAACGAAGTTGATGAGTATGGGTTTATGGCTAAATATAGCGCTTATGAACAAAGAATCGTGACCGCAGCTTTTTCCTCCATTTATTCAAAATTGGAATGTGCTTTGGAAATGTAAGGAATATTAATATATAAATGGATTAAAGTTTTTGTAGTTTTATAATTTATGAACGAATTGAATTTGGTCACATGAATTATATATTTTGATATTAATTCTGTAAATTTATAAAATGATCAAAATTAAAAATATTTTTAAACTTATAGGATCAATATCGAAATTTATAATTCATGTGGATCAAATTCAAAATAAAGAGATATTATGGGACTTACAAATCATTAATCCATAAATAAATGAATTATCTTCACATTATCAAGGAAAAAGTCAAGATAGAAACTAGGGGTCGAGTCAAAATTCATTTTGGTACCTTAATTTTAGTCTTATTTATTACACTTTGAGGAAAAAATTAATTAAGATTGTGGGATCAAAATAAACTTTTAACTCAAGAAATGAATAGGTAGAGCAACACGAATTTCCTATTTCATGTTAGTATTTCACGTTGCATCAATAAATTATATATATTGTAAAATGGAATTAGCTCCCTGAGAGAAAATAAAAGATACTGAAATATTAAATGAAGATTAAGTATTGTGTGAAATATTAAAAGTTACTATCACTTTTCTTAAAAACATTATCATATAAACCTATCACCAAATTGTTTAAAAAGTAATAATATTGTTGTTAAAGTGACTATTTAATTTCTTAAAATATTATCACATTTTGTTACAATCTTTGTACCATTTCTTTTGTCGGTCTCATGTCCATAAGACTGTCTCGCATAAATTTTTTTCTGAAATGAAACATCAAAATGGAAAAAAAGAGAGTGAAAACATCAAATAAATATCAAGGTTACTTTAATATATATATATATATGAAAACAACAAAAATAAAATATTTGTATATCTTGGAAATTTGATACTCCTTTCGCACCCCTATAAATTGCTTGTTGCTTTTGGGTACACGGATTAAGGTAAAAGTAGAAAAATATAAGCGATGTGATGGAAAAAGTGAAAAAGTATAAGTGATGTGATGGAGAAAGTGAAAAAGTAAAGGAAATAATGTACTCCCTCGGTCCCATAATTGTTTTCACACTTTCCTTTTTCGTCCGTCCCACAATTGTTTTCACACCCTATAAATGGAAACTATTATTTTAACTTTATCCTCACAATCCAACTAATCTCATTATTTTAATAATATAACTTTACACAACACTCTACTTTTCTTAAAAGTTGTGTCATCCCAGAGGTGAAAACACCTCTGGGACGGAGGGAGTAAAAAATATTAAAAATAATAATAAAGAAGTAAATAGTAGTTAGTGAGACGGACGAAAATGACAAAATTAGCAACTTATAGTGGGACGGAGGGAGTATTTAAAATTAGTAAATTAAATTTAAAAATCATTTATATAAATGTGTTAAATCTGAAATTCCCAAAATCAACAAATAAAATTAATGTACTATGTAATTTTAATATTGTAACAAAATTAAGAAAATTTTTAAATTTAATATAGGTTATTTCATATAAATTTTAGAGATTCAACCTCTTATCCCAGAGTGATAAGTGTCTTTTTTAAAGCTGGTGTGACCCAATATTTAAATTATAGAAGCACTTCTGATCTTGTAGTTGTGACTGCTAACACACCCTAATTAATGTTGAAGACTATTGTAATTATATAAAGTTCCAGCTCAGATACTAACTATATATATATATATATATAAATGGTTTTAAAATGGGATAGTTACAAATTGGTACATTTTAAAGCACCATTTTTAAATTGGTATAATATGCAAAAAAAAAAAAAATCTATTATTCAATTCATATTTACTCTATTATACAAAAATTTTGTATCAATTTAAATAGTGCTTTAGAAATGTATCAATGTGAAATTATTTCTTAACATTTTACAATTAGATTCAAAAGAAATTCAAACCTTGTTGAACATTCTTAAAATTTTATTGTTGATATACTGTTATGTTTTCAAAACACTTTTACTATTATTAGAAATTTTCGGTTATTATATTTACAAAAAATATTGTCATGCATATTCCCATTTAATAAGTTTAATCTGCTATAGAATAATTAAAAATGTAGTAGGGACAAAAGTTTTGTCTATTACAATTTAACCCATCAATCAAGGGCGGCAAATATTGGTGACGACGTCGTAATACCCATCGCAAAAATAAGCCATATATAGCTACCAACCACCGGCTTCCTCATCCTCTCCTCCTCTTCTCGTTGTGTTATTTTGTCCTTCTTTCGCAGTAAAAACGCAACCGGAGGGCTCCGTTCTCTGTATTTCTCACGACTACCTTCGATTTTACTGTACGTTTTTTTATTCTTACCATTTAATTTATTTAATTTGTTTGAATTATATATGTATATCTTTATATGTTCTAGCTAGTTGTGTAATTACTTGTCTAAATTACATATGTTTATGTGTCTAATTAATTACACACAAAATTCAAACTAATTTCACGATAAGGCTGATTTACATTATATTTTAGTTAATTGCATTCTTTAACATATTTTCAACTATTTTCACTTATATGTGAAGTTATTTTTAGGGAAAATAATTTTTTTAGTCCTTTATCTTTCACCTATTATGTTTTTCGTCCTCTTAACTATACCTTTTTAAAAATAGTCCTTTAACTTATTAAAAATTATTTTTTTCGTCCTCTTAACTATACCTTTTAAGAAATAGTCCTTTAACTTACCAAAAATTGTTTTTTTCGTCCTCTTATCTGGTTGAAGTGGAATTTTTTTTTTTAATAACACACGCACACGTGGCCGCAGTTTGGGAGGCAAGAAACGCGAGCTAAACACTGAAAAATCCCCAAATTATATCTCAATGCACATGATGTTAAAGGTAATGAGATTTAGGGTTAGATATAATTTGGGAATTTTTCAGTGTTGAGCGAGCGTTTCTTCCCACCCAAACTGGAGCCACGTGTGTGTGTTATTAAAAATAAATAAAAAATCCACTTCAACCAGGTAAGAGGATGAAAAAAATAATTTTTGATAAGTTAAAGGACTATTTCTAAAAAGGTATAGTTAAGAGGACGAAAAAACAGTTTTTGGTAAGTTAAAGGACTATTTCTATAATAGTATAGTTAAGAGGACCAAAAATACAATTGGTGAAAGATAAAGGACTAAAAAAATCATTTTCCCTTGTTTTTATTTGCACCTTTTCAATGAAAACAATTGATACAATTCACAAATACACATAAATTGCACACTACATGTGATGTATACAAATGCTTATGTGACATTTTATAGCCCCAAACTACTGCCTACCGGTGAGGGTTTTTACACCATATACACTGGATTATAATTGGAAAATTTATCACAAATGATGCTTCATAATTAATTTTGCCTCATTCTATATTTGGTTCTTAATTTCTCAATTATGATCCTTTTATTATCGAAAAACTCCTTACGAACGGAAATTTTGAAAATCGCCCCGAATTTACACGTGCTTTAATTGGTGGTAATGAACGCATGGAAATTAAAAAGGATCTACTTTGATAACAAAAGGTGAGACATTAAAAAGATAAAGGACCAAAACTAAACTTCAGCAAAGTTACAGGACCATTTTTAATATTTTCCCCTATAATTGCAGAAAGTGTACAATCAGCCCAAACAACTCTTCATTTCTCCCTCTTTGTAATCAATAAGCATGGAAGAGGAAGCACAAGCTCAAGTAGATGTGTGGAAATATGCTTTTGGTTTCACTGAGATGAGAGTGGTACAATGTGCGATCGAGCTAGGGTTACCGGACGTCCTAGAAAGCCACGGAAGCCCGGTGACACTCTCCGAGCTTTCGTCCGCCGTTGGCTGCCCGTCGGCCTCCCTTCACCGGATACTCCGTTTCTTGACTCACAGAGGCATCTTCAGAAAGGAGATCCAATCACCCGTTTCCTATGCTCAAACCCCACTTTCCCGCCTCCTGGCCCGCGACAACATGGGCACGTTCGTGCTCATGCAGGCCGGGCCGTCGCAGTTTGGCCTAACCGCAAAAGATTTAAAAGCCGGGAAAGGCTCAGGCGCGGCTCCTGCTTCCACGGAGGCCGAGGTTTGGGCCCCTGGTGATACTGCCGCACCGGATATCAAGATGTTTCGGCAGGCTCTGGCCCGCCATGCTAAGGCAACTACGCGGGCCGTGATCAGTAGCTGGCCGGAGAGTTTCCGGGGAGTTTCGTCATTGGTGGACGTCGGAGGCCGTGAGGGAACGGCAGCGGAGATGCTCGTGAAGGCGTTTCCGTGGATTCGGGGGATCAATTTTGATCTGCCGCATGTTGTGTCTGGAGCACCTGTTCTTGATAGGGTTAAACATGTTGCAGGCAACATGTTTGAAGAAATTCCTCAAGCCGACGCTGTTATGCTCATGGTATTTAATGTTTTTATTTATTTTTTACCGAAATCGTAGATTAATTTATTGTTATGATTACAGGAAAATAATTTTTTTCGTCCGTTATCTTTCACCTATTACGATTTTGAACCTTACGACTATTAAATTTGATTTTAGTTCTTTTAACTTTCAAAAAAATTAATTTTTGTACTTTATCTTTCAAAAATATTTGATTTTCATTATTTTTGAAAGATAAAAGACTAAATTCAAATTCTAATAGTTAGAGGACCAAAATCATAATAGGTGAAAAATAAAAAACAAAAAAATTATTTTTTCTGTGATTAATTAGTCACTAAAATTAACGGAATATGATTTTGATACTTACATATCTTCCTCGTGTGTATTATTTATTAGGATTTATAATTAGTTTAGGCCAGTAACTTTAGGCATATTTATAATGTTCCAGACTTTTTTTTTCAAATTAGTCCAGTAAGTTTTCCATACTACCGGTAACACAGTCGGTCACTGGACGAAAAATTTGAAAATGTTACTTACATGACCAAATTCATAAAATTGAAAATAGATGTAGTCAATTAACAGAACCAAATTAAAAACTGTAGCATGAACAGGTGATTTGTTCGTCTCCGGATGAAAAAATTGAATAAGATAAACTTATGGGACAAATTTCAAAAAGTTGAAACAGCATGAATCAGAATAAGTGATGAGTAAAATTATTGGCCTAAAAAATATATAATCCTGGTTTTTTTGTGCTCTATTAAAAGTATCATTTACTGCTTTTCTGTAATACTTTTTATTTTTTTCAGTCCATTAACTTCTATTATTACAGTGGATATTACACGACTGGAGCGACAAACTTTGCATAGAGATCCTGAAGAAATGCAAGGAAGCTGTACCAAAAGATGGGGGAAAAGTGATCATTGTCGAAGCGGTGATTGATGAAGAAGAAGGGCGGGATGAGTACTCGGGTGCTCGTCTGGCGCTGGACATGACGATCATGTCCGCGACCGTGAATTGAAAGGAGAGGACTGCTGGTGAATGGGCGCAACTTATCAATGTTGCTGGCTTCAACAAACACGAAATCAAGCATATGGATGCTATTGAATCTGTAATTGAGGCATATCCTTAATGTGTCCTTTCCTTTCATCTGTTTTTTTTTTGTCCGTACAAATATAAGATGGTTTAAACTAATCACTGCTCAATTAGAACAGCGCACCCTTAAAAATGGAAATTTATTTTCGGTAAGGTTATAAAGAGGGACAATTTTTTAATTTTTTTATAATTAAAGTGTGGCAAATGTGCAAACTTTAGAATATTTGGATGCTCATTCTGAGTGTGCTTTTGAAAGTTTATTTTTTATAATTTTTGCACACTTATTCCTCTTTGCAATTTATAGAAAAAGTATGTATTTCTTTGTTTTTTCCCCTTTATTTTTTTAGGAGTGTATGTTACAAGCGTTCTCAAAATTAGATCACTAACCATACAAGCTTGCAAATTTAGAACATCATTTTTTAATTAGTTTGACAAATATAAGAATAACTATATAGAGTAATTATAGTAGTTAGTAAGGGCTAAAGATGTTCACAAAATTATATTTCTTATTAAATAAGGTAATTATTACCCATATTTGATTAACCTTCTCATTTTATAATCATCTTAATTCCTTATTCAATCCCATGCAACAGCTAACAACTTTCTTTTCACCCATTTCTTTTTTTCTTTTAAATTGGAGAACAACTTAACGATGTAACTACCATGAAGACAAACACTCATTCAACATCTGTAAAACAAAAGAATAAAAATGATATTTCATTCTCATTACCATTGAAAGAATTTGAAACAAGCATCCCCTAAATCAAATTTGATGCGCATGCCAAAAATAAAGCGTGAGATAAAAGATAGACCTGGGATTTTCTTTGTGTCGCCGTCATGACCGAGGAGAAGACCGACACCACCACATCAGAACCAGGCAGGCTTTTAAGTTGTCTTAAAGGATCTAGCTTAGGAAATCGGTCGGAATTGTTTGAAAATCTGAGTTGAAATTGGTATTGTAGGGTAAATTGTATTTTGGTCCCATGATAATCTGTTCTCATGAATTTGATCATTTTTTAACACAAATAGTCCCAGAAGAATTTTTCATCAAAACAAATGGATTTATGTAGGACCAGATATGTTGAGCACAAATTCTAATGAAATTAAAAATGTAATTTATTTTAACGGATGGTACTATAAATATGCTAAAAAAAGGATCAAAAAGAACGTGGGATAAGATCTTTGAACACAAATTCTTATTAGACCAAAAATACAGTTAATCTGAAGATGTCCGAAGAAGATGGCTTTTTCATTAATTTTATTTACCGAAGAAGATGACTTAGGTGTTTGATTTTAGAGTTAATTAACAAAGATTTATGTTTAGATTACAACTAACTTTAATTTTTTAAATATTATTTTAGATTTTATAAAAAAATTCAGATTTTTTTAATTTTAAATATGTTGTTAATCTGAATCAGAATAAGATAAAAGTGGCACGATGTCGTGTGGAATTTTAGGTTAAATTTGATCTAAATTTATTAAACTTAATAGATAGTGTCTAAAATTTACTAACTTGCATAAAAAGTCTTCAAATTTTACAATTCCTATAAGATAATTTCATAAAAATAAGTTTCCCATTAAAAGTAGACATACATAGAATTACACGTATATATATATATGAATATGGGTTAAAGTTATTTATTCATCATCTTCTTCTTTATTCTTTAAACAAAAGTGCTATAATTTTTTTACAAATAGAGTATGTGTGTGAAATCGTCTAATAATATGAGACCAAATAAAATGTGTCACTTGTTAATTAAAACATTATCGCTATTAAAAGATAATAAAATTTTAACAAAAGTTATAATATTTTTGTTAAAAGCGACTATCACTTTTGTTAAAATATTATCACATTTTATTATAAATTCATCACCGAAATTTTAAAAAGTGATAATATTTTTGTTAAAAGTGAATATCACATTTTATTATAATTTTATTATTATTTTTTATTGTTTAATTAATATCATGATACAATCTCACATAAAAAATTTTTAAAAGAAACCTAGTCTTTTATGTTTAAATTTTTTTTATGAGACGATATATAACATGAATTCTTTTCTTGGAATCAGCCTTCTATGTTTTAAAATTTTTCAAAATTTAGTCCTTTTACCGGCAATAACAAATCAATCAGCAGGTTTCATTTAAGTGGCATGTAGGTAAAAAAAAAATCACCTAAAACTTTAGATATGAAAAAATATAATTAAAATCTTAAAGAAATCTTTAACAGTCAACTTAAAATTTTAAAAAGTTATTGAAATTAAAAAATCAATTAAACTAAAATCAGAAAAATCTAAGAAAATTAAATAAAATCTGAAAAATATTATAAAAAAGCTAAATAAAAAAAAACCTAAAATCAGTTAACACAATAAATAAAAAGAGTAGTAATATTTTTAAAAAATCAAGTAAATCTTCAAAAGTAATTAAATTTAATTTAAAGAAAATGGACTTAATCTTCAAAAATAATTTAATTGAAAAATTAATAAGAAGGCATGACAACAGCTTTTGGTAGAAGTGTTATAACTTATACGTCGTATAAATCCAACTGAGATGATGAACAGTCGAACGAAGTGGATGAGTATCTTCTTATGGCTAAGTATGGAAAGTTGCATGACAACCGCTTTTTCCTTTTTTTGTTATTTATTTATTTATTTATTTTTGAGTTGGGATGAGCTTGAAAAATTAATCTGCAATAATACGTAACAGGTGGGCCATCATTTTGACGAACACAGAAAAAGACGAAAGAGATCAACAGTGACGGAGCTAGGAATTTTGGACAGGAGGGCCGATTAATATTTTTATAAAGATGAAATAATGTTATGTTTATAAAAAACCATTATAAATTTATCAAGACGTTCAATTTCATTTATTTAAATTGAACAAATTAGGTTTTGTTATGATTCTGAAAAAAAAATTTGTTTCGATTATGTAGAAAAAGTGAGATGGTGTTCACAATTTTATTTTCTTTCTTTAGGTAAAACGTAATCACAATATCCATGGAAATTTTAATTTCTAATTATTCTATTAATTTGGAGGATAAATATTTTTAAAATTTTATTGAAATATTATTAGGCCATACATATTGGGATTTTTTTTTTTAATTATAAATATTGCATTTTGTATTTTTTGTTATGAAAATAATGTGGAATTCAAGAGTGTTTTCTTTTTAAGCAAAATCGTGAACTTAGTTCACGATTTAGGTGTCGTTAGCAGTGGGTTTTTAACTCCGTTGGATGTGTGCCATGACCAAAGAAAACGTGATATGCAATCACGTTTTCCATCAAAAGTCAACAACCATTATTGCATGCAAAATGATGGCCAACAAAGCATGCCTCCTCAATTTACACAATTATATTTTTAACGCATTGACCAAAACATGTTTCCTCAACTAAAAAAATTGGTACGACAAAATATGTAATGAAATTAATCAGTGATACAATTTTTTTTTTTGGCAGTTTTTTGGCATGTTATTATGAGGGAGTATATAAAATACAAAATTCTGGCAGTTTTTTAAATTTAATTTAACAATAATTTAATTTATTTTTTATTTAATAATAATTTAGTAGTATTTAAATATAATTAAATTATTATAATACACTAAATTAAATATGAAAAATAAAACAAAAGGTAGTTTAATGAATATGTCTATTTTGAAATTTATTCACTGTGTATAATTTTATTTAGTTCTATAGTATTTATTTAAAAAATTAAGAGTGCATGTAAAATTTAAAGTTACACTTAGTAAAAAGGAATACTTAATAAATTTACCGATTTAAAGTTACCGATTTTCGACTTTTACAACTTTGGTTATACGTATCATTTATTTTTTTAATAAATTTGAATTTCTTAAATCTAAAATGATATATTTATTATTATTTCTTGACCCTTTTATTCAACTTTTTGAAAAGAGATAATAATTTAATTGATTAAATTATGACTATTTAAAAATATATATGATATTGATTCAAACAAGCATTATAGTATATTTAAGTTGCGACTGTTACAGGAGGAAAAGTTTCATAACCCATAAATAATTACAAATTTTTTTAATTTTAATAAATATTTATATAATAAATATTTATTTCTATGAAAATAGTATATTTACTAAATAATATTATGCAAATAAATATTGTTGAAAGAAGACAATCCTCAGCACTACCACACGAGTCTCCTTTTGTCCAACATAGATTGTTTTTTTAAGTATTCCTTTTACTAAGTATAACTTTAAATTTTACATGCACTCTTACTTTTTTAAATAAATACTACTGATAAATACTATAGAACTAAATAAAATTACACACAGTGGATAAATTTCAAAATAGACATATTCATTAAACTACCTTTTGTTTAATTCTTCATATTTAATTTAGTGTATTATAATAATTTAATTATATTTAAATACTACTAAATTATTACTACCTCCGTCCCGGGTCTTTCTTCAAAAAGACCAGGGCACACATATTAAGTAGAGTTGTCAAAACGGGCCGGCGGGGCGGGGCGGGCCTAAACCCACAAAAGCCTGCCATTTGGCGGGACGGGGCGGGGTGAGGTGTGCTGAAAATATGGCGGGCCGCAAAAACTCCAACCCAACCCATTTAATGGCGGGTTGCGGGTTTTAGCGAGCCATCCCATTTTTTTTCCTTTTTTTTTTTTGAAAAATATTATGAACTAATATTTCAACTAAATTTATTAAATAAAATAGTAACATAATAAATGTATAACTAAAATCTCGCCACGACAATCACAAATCTCATAAAATAAAGTTTGTCAAATATATTGCAAATTTCATAAAATAAAGATCACAAAATAAATCAATAATGTTAAGACATAAACTTAGTACAAACCATAAAGTCTCTCAAAAATTATCAATCATTACATCATAAAAATCATTTTGACAGCGACAATTAACTACGAAAGAGAGCCGGAGGACTACGTGAAGGGACACTACTGTTTAACTATGACAACATCGATTTGAAACTTTGCAACTAGTTTTATTTTTTTAGTGAGAGGAGCACAATAATTTGTTATTTTGTTTCGAAGGAATTAAGAAAATGAATAATAAAATTTTTTAATTTAAAAATTAATTAAAATATCATATAATATGTATATATATTAATGTGTATATATATACATATATAATATATACGCACTGGCGGGCTGGCCCGACCCGCCAAACCCGAAACCCAAACAGGCTAGCCCGTCTAGGCCCACCTCTATACGGGCTTAAACATGTTTGGCCCAACCATCATTTTATTATGGCGGGGCGGGCTGGCCCAACGGACCCAACCCATTTTGACGGCTCTAATATTAAGGAAAGGTTGGAGTATGTGAGTGTGAAGTTAAATAATAAAATATAAAAAGTATACTTTGTTGACTTTTGTGAGTGTAAATTATTTCCTTTTTAAGATGTGAAGAAAGATTTTGGACGTCCCGAAATAGAAAAAAATGAAGAAAGAGTTGGGACGGAGGGAATATTAAATAAAAAATAAATTAAATTATTGTTAAATTAAATTTAAAAAACTGCCAAAATTTTATATTTTATATACTCCCTCATAATAACATGCCAAAAAAAATTGTATCACTGATTAATTTCATTACATATTTTGTCGTACCAATTTTATTAGTTGAGCAAACATGTTTTGGTCAATGCATTAAAATTATAATGGTGTAAATTGAGGAGGCATGCTTTGTTGGCCATCATTTTGCATGCAATAATGGTTGTTGACTTTTGATGGAAAACGTGATTGTATATCACGTTTTCTTTGGTCATGACACACATCTAACGGAGTTAAAAACCCACTGTTAACGAAAATCGTGAACTTTGCTTAAAAAGAAAACACTCTTGAATTCCACATTATTTTCATAACAGAAAATACAAAATGCAATATTTATTAAAAAAACCCCTACATATTGTATATATATTCTATAGTATTCAAAAAAAATTAATACTAAAATGTGTAATTTTATTAATAATTTTTTGTGATAGAAAAAATAGATGATAATATTAAATATTTTGATTATAAATTTAATTAAAAAAATACATAAAAAACGCATGAAACTCCAAAAGTAAAAAAAAAAAAAGTAAGTTTATACTTAGGGATTGAACCCTTGTCCTTTTAAGAATAAAGAACTTAAACAATCCTTCCGTAACCAATCTGGCACATGTACATAGCCTTTACATTTATAAAACATTATATTTATACTAAGAAAATTAAAAATTTCAAGGGGGCTTTTGTTTCCTCTATTTTACTATTTTAGCTAGCAAGTTTATTTTAAAGGACATGATTAAAAAATAATTATTTTACTTTTATAGAATAATTGATCTAATTTCTTTTTATATGATAAATTTGTATCAGGAATCGGTATTACAAGAACCAAACACAAAATAAATGTGATAATAATATCAATGTATTTCCAATACAACAAAACACAGTTAGTATTCCCTTTTTTCTAGAGAATTTCAAGTGATCTAAAATAATTATTTTTTAAATAAAATAGTGACAGATGGATAATGTGTATAATTTTGTCCGTATAATATATGCTAACAAAAAGATATTATCATTTTTATAATTTGTCCGTACAGTATATGCTAACTAAAACATATTATCCTTTTTATACATATAGAAAATAATAAATATTCATACATTTAAAAGTTCAATTTAAAAAAAAAAGTGATTATTTATAAATAAAAAACTAACGAGAAAAAAATTAGTATACAAGTAATAATATAAATTTAGTTTAATATATACAAATGATTATATTATATAATCATAAATATATATTTTTAGTTTAAAGCAAATATATACAAATAAATAAATCAATATATATATATATATATAAAGAAAATATATGTATACAAGGACACTTTAATATATATATTAGACCAATCTTCTATTGACACTCCTATATTATATTCTCTCTTCCCCACTATAAATTGTTCATTTTGTCATTTTCATGTACAATATCAATATTTTTATACCCTTCTTAATATTAGTGTCCAAAAGTTATGAGCGACTTATAAGGGGACGGAGGGAAGGGATTAATACCAAAATCAGCCCATAACTTTTCCACTTTTTCGATTTGGTCCCATAACTATGTAATGTTTCAATTTAGATCTTACCAATTTAGTCTCATAACAATTCAGATTTCACCAATTTAGTCCCATAACAATTCAGATTTAGGACTAATTTGATTAGATTTGAATTGTTATGGAACTAAATTGAAACATTACATAGTTATGGGACTAAATTAAAACATTACATAGTTATGGGACCAAATCAAAAAAGTGAAAAAGTTATGGAACGATTTTGGTATTAATCCACGAAGGGAGTATCACTTTTGGCACAGTTTATTCTCACAAAATTTAGGATGAACCAATTTGATAGTATGAACCTTGTACCATTACACACATATCAATTGATACCACAGCATTTCTATAGACTAAAATGCCAGTTATATATAATGATGAAACTTATACCATTGCACACATATAGTGAAATCAGTTTCATGATATAAATAAGTTTTATAGAAAACCTACCTGAGAAATAGTAATAATACAATATCACATGTACACTTTTATACATAAAAATGAAATTTTACCGTATTTAAAATTTTAAAATCCACATCATCATTTTTTATGAACATTTTGTAATCTACTAGATTTTGATTTGAGATTTGAAATTTGTCTTTGGGATTTATGATCCAATACGGGTATGTTTGGTTCATAAGATAAAAGTATCTATCCGTCAAAAGCATGCATGTTTTTTACGGATAGATATTTTTATCTTACGAACCAAACATACTATTCAATATATATCTACTACGATAAGTTTTCAAAATATATATATATATATATATATATATATATATATCCACTAAGATAAATATATATAAATAAATCGTATAATACAAAAAATTTTCCCGTCACACCCTCACCAGTGACTTGCAATGCAAATATGAACTTCTTATTCCTACTCATCTTTTATTTACTATTTTTCATCTCTCACTTTAATAAATTAAAAAAAAATACATTAATTACAAGGCAACTGTACAATCAATTATAAAGTCAAATCAAAACTCTTCTTAATTCCAAAAATATACATACAATATCTAAGTTAATTTCTAGAATTCTCTCTTATACTAAAATGTAATTTTGGTCCCTTATATACTGTATTGATATTTTTGTCCAACATAAATATATTTCTCAATTAAGTCCAAGAACTTTTAAAATTGTGCAACTTAAATTTTAAATTGACAATTTCATTTTAAGGTGATAATTAATTTATAATTTTCTAAATGATATATGTTAAAAGGAGAAGGTATTCCCCCAATTTTCTTGTGCACTTGATTAAAGTATTTTGTTCTTTCAGCGTTATTGTCCATATTTCTGTCAATATATATCAATCAAGGCCAAGGGTAAGTAATTTCTTCAGATCGAATGTCCTCTTCTTATATCCCAATGAAATTCATTCATACACATTAGGGTGCCTGTTTTATGTTTCAATTTATTTTCAGTGACATATTCTGATCACAAGTTTCCTAAAACCTCTAAGTCGCCCACAGTTTTAGGTAACCAGCGAGTAGATTTGTAATATATTGAGATTTATTTATTTGTTTTTATTACGAAATAAATATTTCCAGATTTTTGTTCAAGACATTTAATATTTTCGATAAAATTTATACAGTTGATGAGTTCTTTGTGTCCAGAGTCTCACCTTGATCACTGGTGTATTACTGAAAAAAACAAATGCTCCTGGTCTGCCAAAATCTGGTATTATTTTGCTCCAAATATGTTTAGATTACTAGAAAAATTTGTAAACTGCAGGCTAAAAACACATCTTAAAAGATCAAATCTAAGATCTCAAAGAGCAGAAGAATAGTTTCCAACAAAGCAAAATCTATTATCACTCTATTGCTTCATCCTTCCCATGTTCTTGTAATGTCAACCCTGTATTCTGAAGCAATAGAAAGCAGATAAATCGTACGAAGGAATAGATCAACCAAATTAAAGATGAAAATGCATATACCTGCTCTTGCAGTACTAAGTTTCCCTTATCATGCAACAAGGACAAGGTGGCAGCATCCGCAGAGAATCCTCTTTCACGCATTTCTTCCAAGAATGGTATTGCTTCGGAAAACTCATTTCTATTCAACAAACTCTGGATAACAACATTGTATGTAACGCCATTAGGTGCACAGCCACTCTCCTTCATTTTCGCAACCAACATCTTTGCCTCCTTTACAGACCCTTCTTGACAAAGTGAACCAACAATAGTTGTATACATTTGAACATTAGGCTGCAGGCCTCTAGATGGTAGTTCACTGAAAATATCAAGTGCAACTTCAAGTTCTCCATTTTTGCATAATCCGTCTATAAGGGTACCATATGTAACTACATCAGGAATAATGCCTTCTTCTTCTATCGACTCTAGAAATGAAATTGCTTTAGGAATCTTCCCAGACTTGCACAAGCCATCCAACATTATAGTATAAGTATGCAAATCTGGATGTACTTGACGAGCTTTCATTTCATTGAAAATTTTCCAGCCATCATCATATCTACCTTTGCTAAACAATCCATGAATCATGGTGTTAAAGGAGAATATATCACATTTTAAACCTGTACGAGAGGCATCGAGAAAAAGATGCCAGGCTTCGTCTACTTCTCCCTTCTTGCAGTATCCATCTATCAAAGTGTTATAGGTGATAATACAGGGCTTAAGGCCATTCTCAAATATGGAATTAAATGCTTCTTTAGCGCTGTTTACATTCCCCTCCAAGCAGTACCCATATATCAGCGCATTATAGGTAACAATATCAGGACATATACTCTGCTGCAACATATCTTCGAGAACATCCTCAGCGTCTTTCAATCTTCCTTGTTTGCAATATGCATCCACCAATATATTGTACGAGACAACATTGGGTGAAATGCCCACGTCCGTCATTTTGGATAGAAGCCGGAGTGCATCATCCACCATTCCACCCTTGCACAACCCATCCATTAATGCACTATATGCTTTAACATTGGGTTTCCATCTTGTTTTTTCCATCAAATGGAGCCATTAAAAGGCACGAGTACTTTCCCCTGCTTTGCAGAAGCCATTTATCAGAGTGAGAATCATAACATCATTTGGCTCACAGATTTTCAAGACCAGAATCTTTTTGAACAATTTCTCTGCTTCAACAACCTTACAATCTAAGAAATGACCTTTAATGAGAGTACTGAGTGGAGTGGCATCGGGTTCGTAACCGCTTTTGAAGATGATGCCCAACATAGCAAGACCTAAATCTACCCGATTCAGAAGACAGTAGCAATTAACAGCAATACTGAACAAAAATTCATCTACAGGGACACCATTTCGACGACGCATTTCGTCGAACATGGAGAGTGCGACTGTATAGTGATTCATTTTGACAATAAGACTCAACAGTTTGGTGTAAACTTTAATAGAAGGCAGTGGCCGCAATGTTACCATTTCACGAAACAAGCAAATAGCATCATTCACATCATTAATACTGCTGAGATCTACCCTGGCCTTAGGTAAATTATGTAAATTAGAACAGGAAAATGAGAATGGAAGAGTAGATTTACCAATTTCATGACAAGATTTGGCCGCAATTCCTCTACGAATCAGCTGAATTGCAGAGGCAGCTGCCTTTCGGCTCATATCGTCAACGAGGGTTTATGCGCAAAATCAAGAAACGGTAATACGAGCGACGCACCTTTTGATTTGGAAAGTGTAAGAAACGTTGAAATGTGAAGTAGCGACTTTAGTTCCTAAAACATCAACAGTGTGTTGATTTTGGATATTGAAATTCATATTTTGTGCCACTTTGAGATTTTTTTAGTTTGACTATAAAAAATAAACAAAAATTTGTATAAATTCGAGTTCACAATGAATTTGGGTTCATCAATTATCACTGTCATATGTATACACTATCACTGTTATGTATATTCACTATCACTGTAATGCATATACACTATCACTGTTAAAAAATCAAGTATGTTTTTAATAGTAATACTATATATGAATAACAGTGATAGTTATTACACATAATTGATACGAGTTCATGTGAACTCGAGTTCACGAGACTCACCCTAAAAAATAATATATACAATTATACTCCTACAAATAAATATAAACTCTAAAAATAATATTTTTCCTCTGGATTTTTTTATGTCTTCATTATTTTATTAGACCCTAAATTCGGGTTTTAATTTCTTGGGCCTTTTTTTTATTTTTTCATAATAAACAAAAAAATTTGCATACATAGGTACAAAAATATTGTCATATCAATAAATTTATTTTGCATTGGTACAAAGAAATGTGCAAATAAGGCAAAAAAATTAAAGAATTGAAGTGATTTGTTTCCAAACATCTCCACTATCCCGTCATCTTCAACCCATGCATGACTCCATTATCTCGGATGTTATTGAAGAAAGTTTTAGCTAACATATTATATATATCTGTAAATTTTTAAATTATTTACTCCTTTTGTTTCCAATATTTAATCTCTTTTGTCTGGACACGAATTTTATAAAAAAATTAGATCAAGTAAAAAGTAGAATATTATAAAATAATTGTGGGTCCATTAATAAATATTGTAATTATTTGTGAGTATGATAATAAAATAATATTTTTTTAAAAATGAATACGAATAAATTTGGAAAACGAGTGAAAATAAAAAGTGGAAATAAATATTGGGTACCCAAGGAATAACATATAATACACCTGAAAAATATAAAGTCATTAAGAAATTGATATCCAACGAATAATAAATTCTCATTTAGAGAATGACCTGGAAAACGTCGTGGTTGGAAAAGAGGTGGAAAAAGGTGATTTTTATTTTACATTTGTGAGTTAAGGTTAATTTAAATGTATTTTTAGAATGTTATTATTGTTAATATAAAATTTTATCGTTATTTAAATTAAAAAATTAATTTAATAGAAGGTGACTTTTCTGTATAAATAAAGATAATTTTTTAAAAATACAATTAAATTGCACAATAGTGCTCGTCAGACTAAACCAGTATCATAATTCTTTACAAAATAATATGATTTAAAATAGAGTACATTAACATAAATACACCAAAGATAATGATAATATATGTTTTTTATCTAATTTGAATTAATTTCGTAAAACATTATAAATCGTCTTGCCGAAATTGTTTTGTGCAATGGAAAGAAAAGTTAATTTTTACATATTTTCATAAACAATCAATTTATTCATAAATAGATAAATTATAATATCGTCTAATATATTGTATTAAACCACATATAAATAAGTTATCACATTTTTATAAACTGAAGAAGTATATTTTAGTTGAAAAGTAATGCTTGCATTTCCCCCTAACAATTATTTTATATAATAATTCCGTCCTACTGTAACTTGTACACTTGTCTTTTCACTTCATCCCACAATAATTTGCACACTAAAAGAAATACTACCTACGTCCATGAAGCTTAGTTATATTTCTTTTGGAACTTTTTTTTTTTTACTAATCATATGTATTTTTTTTTTTGAAATGAATATATTATAAATAGTGTATTTAGAAAGAATAATAATGAAATTTGTGATAAAAATAATGACATTGGCCCAAATTGGCTGCTACTCTTCTTCATTAAATTGGCCCAAATAAAAATAACTAAAAAAAATATGATAAATCATATAATTAATTATTATATATATAATATATGTTTTATTTTTTTCAAATTTTATTCAGATTTGATTTTCTCTTTAATTTCTCCCATTTTAAATAATTTTTTCTCAAGTTTATCAATGAAAATTAATAGAATAAGAATATCATCTCTCATATTATCACATTGTGCAACATTGATCATTAAAAATTGTAATGAATTTTTGTCAACTATACATACTTAAAAATTTTGATGCAATTATTGTCTCTCATCATCTTTTGAATGATATTTTTATACAATCATATATTTTTTTTGCAATAATTTTATTTTATTAAAATTTTATCTTATGATTATTTTTAAATGTATCATTGTTTATTAGTCTGTCATACGATAATCTTTAGTTTGTTCAATTTTTTATTAATTATGAATAGTTCTTTATTTCTTTTGGCCCCCCTCACAAAATAATCTTGGTTCCGCCCCTGACGGTGAGGTCCAAATTTTTATTTGTGATGTATTTTATTTTCAAAAAAGAAGGATAAATAAATTAATGGATAATTCCAAAAAAAATTGATGGACGGAAGAAAGTATTAATTTGTATATAATCACAAAAAATATGCATATTATATATATATATGCATATTTTATATATATATATATATTTTATATATATATTATTTCATTAGTTTAATAAAACAATTTTTAAAAAAAAATTATGCATACAGACTAGGTGTACAAATTAATCTAGGAAGAGGTGCACTATTATAAATCAAACCACTTGTTATCTTCAAAATATTACTTTTCTGTTACTTTTTATTTTGTTCACTTAAAAGCATGTTTATTTTATCACGAGAAAAGAGGTTTTTGGTCCCATAACTTATTGAGTGTTTGATTTTAGTCCCAAAAATTTTAACTTTTCAATTTTGGTCTTGTAACTCTTTGTGGTTGTCCAATTTTAGTCCCATTTTTACCGAAAAATGTAAATAATGTCATTTTTTGCCATGCACAACGTATTGAATTTGAAATTTTCCAGCACTCTTGCTAATGTGGGTGCCAAATAATTAATTTTTTTATTTATTTGTATTTTTTACTAATTTTTTCTATATTACTGAAACACTAATAAAAATAATAAAATATTAGCAAGAATGATGGAAAAATTCAAATTCAACCACCATGTGCACCGTGCATGGCAAAAAACAATATTATTTTCACTTTTTCGGTAAAAATGAGACCAAAATTGGACAAACTCTAAGAGTTACTGGACCAAAATCGAAAAGTTAAAATTTTTGAAACTAAAATTGGACAAACTCTAAGAGTTATAGGACAAAAGTAAAAAAGTTCAAATTTTTTGGACCAAAAGCGAACATTCAATAATTTATGGGACTAAAATACATTTTTTCTCTTTTATCACTCATGCATGCGGAGCATTATGCGTTTTTACTCATAAACTATCACTTTCTTTTCGACTGTGCAGAACAATTATGAAACACATCAAAATAAAATTTAAAAAAAACTTGACGTTTGAAATTATGTCAAATTTCTCGAAAAAAAATATTTAAAATGTTTCTTTATAAATTTAAGGGACTAAAAATTTATAAGTTTTATAACTTGCCTTTATTTTAATTTTAGTCCAAATAAATTACACATTTTAATATTAGTCCTGAATGTCTGAAAATATTTTAATTTTAATCCTTTTATAAATTTACATAACTAAAATTAAAATATGATTTTAATCCTATTAATTTATAAAAAAAAACAAAATTAAAATATTTTAAACTTACAGAATCAATATCAAAATATATAATCCATGTGCATCAAATTCATAACAAATTATAAAACTACAAAAACTTTAATCCCTAAATTTAAATATGAGTTCATTAAAATTTATTTCACAACTCTCACATTACATAGTTCAAAAAAGAAAACTTATCCATATAATGAACAATGAATTTCTAATTTTTACGAAGTGCAGGAGTAAGCAAACACATAAAATTTTCCCTCTAAAAGTAGTTTTAAAATGTGACCTTACAAGCCCAGGAAAAGGAAGCCTTTGCATCAACTTTGTTTTTATGTCCACCAAATGTAGGGTCCAAATTACAATTGATCAATACATCTCACCCTTTTGGGAAAAAAAAATGTAGTTTCATCAAAATATTGTAGTTCCTTTTTTTTTTACGAAATGCACCTAATACAGCCGCTTCCTACACTCGTCTGCGCCGCAAAAGCAAGACATTTGTTGTACATTCCCATCCTGGTCAAGCACGCTATCAAGTTCATAGCTGTAGTCATAGGTAAGTTCCTGCACAAATAACAGCCATAGTTGTTGGAGACGCAGCCTCGTTCGGCACTTGCCCATGAATCAATAGAAGCATTTAGGTTTCCTTTGGTTTGAAGGGCATTGAATAGATGAGAGAATTTAAGGTAAGGATTTCAAATAACTGTAGTTTAATACAGATCAGAATGGGGGTGATGAATTGCAAATTATTTATTAGGGATTTGTTTTTCTAGTCCTGTAAGTTACATCCTGATTTCAGTCATGTCAACTTCTATTGATTTGAAAATAGTCCAGTAACTCTCAATTGTTTGGCATTTTAGTCCGGCAAGCAATTGTGGGAGGTAAACACACGGTTGATAATTACTCCCTCTGTCCACCAATTTTTCTTTCCTTAGAAAAGTGGCATACGATTTAAGGAAAATTAATATTATACTAAAAGAATAGATAAAGTAAGGGAAAAGTAAAAATATTGTGGAGCCTAAATTTTTTACTGTGCGTGTAATTTATTTCCAAAAAGGGAAGGAAAGAAAAATTAGTGAACAGTCCAAGAAGAAAAGTGAGAAAATTTGGGGAGTAAAAATTACAGGACTATTTTCAATTTAAATAAGTTAACAGGATTGAAGTCGAAATAGGAGTAATAAACCGAACTAAAAACACTAATTTCCCGATTTATTACTCCATCTGTCCCATAAAAATAGACTTACTTTACATTTTTGTCTGTCCCACAAAGATAGGCTTGTTACTAATTTAAAATATCATTAAATTTAAGGTAATTATCTTGAAAAATAAGTAATCTTAGGGGTTAAACAAGAAAACAAAGCAAAAATTTATGTTCTAATTATAATAATTCCTATTTCTTAACTAATCTGTGTGAAAAAATATGTAAACTATCTTTGTGGGATGGAGGGGTAAAACAGATCTCAAATCTAACCACCAAATTTTGTAATCCTAATACAGCCTCAAGGCATTCGTGCCGCCCCTTGCATATATGTTCGCATAGATATGACACAAAGTTCAATCAAATGGATGTTCGGAAAACATGCAAAGAAAGACGAAGAAAGAACCTTGAGTGGCGGTATATTGTCGGCTGCAATTAGCATCACCCTTGCAAGTTTGAAGTCATGATGATCGCTCAGCACGCACTGCACAAACAAATTAGGTTCACAGCTATGATTGATAAACCGAGCAACATTTCCAGTCTCTCCAGCATCGATGCAGAATGGCACACTTTCTGATGCTTCTTCACAATCCTTTTGCAAGTGGGGAGGCAAAGACACATCTCTTAACCGACTCTGGACAGTAAAAAAAAAGTGATTAATCATCCATAAGAAGAAACGAAGCACAGAAACATTTAATTTGAAACTGGGACAAGGAAGTTGCTAGTATAAAACCTTAGAATTTTCTTTTTAAAGAAGCCCTGTAACTTTTGAATTGTTGACAAAACTGTCCTGCAACCAACTGTTCCCCGTTTCTCAACTGGGAGAGGTTGATGTGGCAATTTAAGAAAATACCCAATAATTTGATATCGTCATTTTTTAAAGTCAATATAATTGAAAAGTTAGGCATTTTTATAATAACATCAAAATTACAGAGCCTTTTCTTCAGTTTTTACCATAAATCATACAGGATATTTCAGGAACCACTTCATCAGCTTATTCTATTCAGAGCTGTTATACGAGTCGAGCGAGCCCGAGTAGTGCCAGGCTCGGCTCGGCTCGTTAAGCTTATCGAGTCGAGCGGAGCCTAGCTCGTTAAGCAAATGAGTATTTTTTTGAGCTTGGCTCGGCTCGTTTAACACTTCGAGTCGAGCCCTTAACGAGTCGAGTCGAGTCGAGCTCACGAGCAGCTCGTTTATTTTAACAACAATAAAGCCAAAACTATCACCAATTCACCAGTATGAGTGATTTGTGAATATGAATTGTATTATTATGTAAAATATTAATATTTTATATCCTAAATTATATAATATTTATAAAATAACCTCTATTTTTCGAGCCTACCGAGCAGCTCGCGAGCCTACCGAGTCGAGCCAAGCCGAGCTCACGAGCGGCTCGTTTATTTTAACAGCTCTAATTCTATTAGCTTTAATTAAAAACGAAAAGGAGCACTTCATCAGAAATAAAAATGTATTCTCTCAAAGTAAGGAATGTGTTGAGCACCTCTCGCCCCTGCAGTCCTTTCATCGTTTGCAAGCAATCGATGTCAAAAACGTAACTGTTATCAGCTGTACGACTTAAATCAGCAGTTCTCCTCAGACGGCCAACATATTCGCATATGGGAGCACCAGAAGGTATGTTGTCCCATGATCTAACACCCCACCCCTTCTTTGGTGTACGGAATACCTATACATGTCAACATTTATTGAGAAAATTAAGTACGGGAAGTTTGTCCTTCATATAATTTGAAGATAATGAGAAAAAAGAAATGGCAATTGTTTACACAAACCTCCAGACGAAACTTAAGCCCCTTTTGGGAGGTCCTATTGACACAGTCAGGTCCACAACCGCACTTTGGACCACATTCAAATACAACGGACTTCGCTTCAACTAGTCTGGCAAGTAAAAAGGAATTGGAATTATCAAAACGGTATAAGACAAAGTGATCCCGTTGAAGATAAAAATCAATATAAACATCAAATGCTCTGAATGTGATATTAAAACTCAGAAGTAGTGCGGAGACTCATAAAACTTTTTTGGTTCCTGAACAAGTAATAATTGAAGCATATAAACAAGACTCCCTAAAAAAGAATAGGTCTTATTCATAGAAAAAAGAATGTACATGAGTACATCTAGAGAAAAGAGGAATTCAACCATTATAAGCAAATTGCAATCAATTTCCATCACAAACTTTACAAGACAATACTTAAAAGTTAAAAATAAAATCAATCAAACTTTATATGCTAGAGGATTGTTACCTTCCTTCATTTTTGTGCACATATGGGAAATCTCCTCCATTGAGTTTTGCACAAGCACAACTTTTAGGATTTTTACAGGTCTCTTGACAGTTGCACCCCGTTGGAATATTTGTAGGGATACTTAAATTCTCACCAAATATTCTATCTTTGATATAGACAAAGGCTGAATTTCAATGTCCAGAAAATTACAAAAGTCAGTGAAATTGAAAGTCACTTTATACAAAAGGTGAATCATTGAGAGCTTAAAAGCAATGAAACTACCCAAGCAAGACAAGAGTACAAGAATGTTAAATCAATATACGTGCACAATATTTTTTTTTTTAAATGCTTCATGAATCCTTCACCATCAAAACATCTATGGAAATGATTCCATTTGAATATTGTTTGTTTTGGTCTGTGCTGAATTAGGAAATTCACAGATAGGAAAAAGCGAGTTCTGATTTTGTATAAGTTTGGATGTTGTGGTAGGGTAGGACTAAGTTGGATGGTGGATATTCAGATAGTAAGATGTGACTTTATATCAAATCAAACATGCAAACAGTAGGTAATGTGATATTAAATTATAGTTGTTGAAACTTTATGTCAAATTAAGTGTGTAAGAGTGGTATTGTTATATTATTGCCGGAAAAACTTTATGTCAAATCAAGTGGAAGGTATTGTTACGTGTGAATGTTAATTCAATTTTAAAATTCTGATATTAAGCACAAAACAGAAGAGTACGAGGGGCATAACATTCCACGTCCGGTCTGGGTAATGCCATGAAAACTTACTCCAAAAAGGTAGATGGTGATTATAGGTTGATTTCATACTTAATATAGGTTCAAATCATATGATCCAACTAACCTCCTGGGAGAATGGGAGGATTATCAACTATATTTGTAACAGGAATGGGAAAATTTTCCAGGCCTTCAGAAATATCTTCACAAACCAACCTACAAATTAGATAATGAGTTTCACTTTACCAAATATGAAAGCACAGGGTATGATAGGTGTCATAAGTTCGGAAATAAATATCAGCTATACCCTCTTATTTCTGATGTAGATTCAGGAATACGGCCACGAGTAAAATATACCTATAACATATAATACAAAATTACAATTAAAACACCAGGTTTGAAGTTACATTGTAACTATGCACACTCAAAATTGCAATGAAGTTGGTGTGATATATAACAAGCTATAGTCATGACGATTAGTCCACAAGATATATCCTTTATGGTGTATATATAGCAAGTGTAGCAGAAAGAAAAAAGCAATAAATGTGCAGTTTGCCAGGAAGGGTGCGTGCCTATCTGCATCTTTTGTGCCTTTTCTTAGGAGCTCGAGTTTTTAACTCCCTCCTTATCATAGGAAGAGATTGACAAAACCTTTGTTTACTAAGTTTACCTCTCCTTCATATAACAAGAGATTTGCAAATCTTGATTTAGGTTTTATAACTATGTCTCTGTGTGCATCAAACAACTATGGCAAGAAGGGTAATTGAAAATAATGTCTATAACTTTGATGATTTTATGAAAATGCCCTGTAATTGTTTAGTTATTTGTCTTGTTACTTTGAAATTCTTGATAAATATGTTTCGCAACCAACGATTCCCAGTTTCTCAACCGGGAGAGGATTACGTGGCAATTTAAGAACAAGTTATGTCAAACAAAAAATTGATAAATATGTTCCATAACTTGCTATAACGGGTCAGTGGGCATTTTTACCAACATTTATAAGTTGCAAGACATTTTCATACATTCAAAACTCAGAGGGAATTTTCATCAAACATGAAACTTGTGAGGCATTTTTTTTTTCCATAGGAAGAGATTGACAAAATCTTTATTTAATCAAATTTATATCTCCTACGTATAGCAAGAGATATGCAAATCTTGATTTAGATTTTATAATTATGCCTCCAGGTGACTCTCACCTCAAATACTATTTGCAAGTATAAGAGGTAAATACTATTTGCAAGTATAAGAGGTACCTCCTTTGTCGTTAGAGGTGGCTGTCCCGGAAGTCGCTTTAGTCGAAATTTGTAAATTATGAAGCCAGCAACACCTCTTTCAGCCCAATACTCAACAACCTGCAAAATAAAGGAATTAAGACACAATGAATACCAAGCAATACTAATTTCTACCAAAAATCTGAATAATCAACAAACTGCAAAATAAAGGAATTAAGGCTTGATGCATATCAAACAAAACAAAAGGCATCGGTACCTTGTATAAGCCATCATAGGTGTAAACCTTCCGGACAATGCTGTCTTTAAACTTATGCCCACGTACTACCCTAACAGGCAGAGATTGATCCATAGAGTTCTGCGTAAAAAAATATCAATAATTCAAAAATTAACCACATTTTTTTGACAAATTGTTGTTGTCAAATGTAAGATAAATGTATAAAGCATCATCAAGTTAGTGTGTAACATCTAGATACCATTGATTTAATTTTTAAGGGATATGCCAAAAAATAAATGCACTTGTACAATTTTAACTGAGACAAGGTTTCCATGCTTAGGTTTAGACCATTTTAACATGGCATGCACTTAAAAAATCTAGCAAGCTAAAAGTATAGGCAAAGTCTAGTGTAAACCAATTTCACTGTGCAACTGGTTTGCATTGTGGGTGTGTATTTAAACAACACTAGTTGTATCACTAAAACGTATCAATTTGATAGTGTAATAAGTATTAATAGTTTTACTATAAACTGATAGTTGTGAATCAGTTGCACAGTAAAACTATTTTAAATAAGACCAACTCAACACTATCTAGATACAAGAACAAGTTCTACGACCACCATTTCTTCAAAGTCAGGTTGAGTGGCTATTTCTTCAAACTCAGACTGAGTGGCAATTACATTATAGTTAATGGATTAACCATATCTAAGAGCTTGAAGATAAATAAACATTATAAAATACACTTGTAGTCAATAAAATATTCTTGCCTTGAGTGCCAAATTGCCTCGTTTTAGCTCTTGGTCACAAATTTGAGTTTTATTTCCCAACAAGTTGTTTCCTCCTTGACCAGTGTATACAATTTCCTCAAAATTATCTAGGTCATCTTCGTACTGGCCAGACAAAACAATGGATGTGGCAAACGGAAACTTATACTCTTTCAGATCCTGCAAAACCCAATGCGGGAGAGAAATAAAAAGAAATTGTTAAGTTAATCTATTATTTAGCTCTTAATCATTGCCAATATACATATATATACATATTTCTTTCTACCAAAATTCTAGAGACGAAAATTGTCTCACAAATTTATGCAACCTCCACTTTCTGAAATATCAGAATACATGTTCAATCTCTATCTATTTTCAAACTCACTATTAGACTAAATTCTCCAAAAAGAATCTGGAACCAAAAAACCACAACAATAACTTTTGGGGATATAATAAATTAACCAAAATGCTAAAATACAAAAATATTTATGAACATTGCTTAAAAGCTATAAACCTTCTCATGTAATCAATTGCCAAAACAAATTCAGTTCAAAATCTAACACATGAGGGGATATGCGACATTGTATGGGATCAAATTTACCTCTACCTTTTTTGATCCTCTAGAAGATGCCCCAATGTAGTCAATCCCACATTGCCAGTGGTGATGAATACCAACAGCAGTCATCTCCGCCCGTGAAAAAAATCGATGGCCGACATCAATACCTACCAAGAATTTGATTTTGATGTCATAAGTTACCTACCACTTTACATAAAGATCAAGTTGAACTTGATACGATACAACTCGGAAAATCTATTGGGGTGAAGGGAAATTGGTTTTAAGACGTAGAAAGTGAACAGAACCGCGATAGAAAATTGATGACATAAGTTAAATATATACAAATTACTAAATGGAATATTTTTTTTTCTTTTTCAGGCCATGGAAGTTATAGCACCATTTCAACCAACCTGGAAGGGCACCAAGTCTTTTCTCTGAGTACAGAACAGTGTTGTTCTTCTTCATCTGCATTTTATAGCAGAAAAGGAAACACGTAAGCATGAAATTGTCAGTAAATATATGTGCTTCCGACAAGGATATCTGTGAAAATCATGTTAAAAACAAATGCATTTCAACTTTCATTCATGAGCACGTGATATGCAGCTTAGCAATGTGTAAAATCACCATTTAAAATTAAAAATATCGGAAACATTGTTTTTGAACAAAGATGCAAGAATAAAGTGTTCAACGGAGCAAGTTAAATGTGCAAACTCATTCAGAAATAGAAACAACAACTACTTTGCTTAAATTTAAAGAGGAAAAGAAGGAATGCCTCAGAGGTGGCCTTTAGATCAGGCCGCGGGACCTTCCTTTTAGAGTCTTGAGCCGCATCATCCGTCTACAAATGTTTCCAAAACAAGTCAGGTTTAGACAATCTTGCATGCTTCAATCATTATAACTAAACGAAAATCAAATGCAACAAATCGCTAGCCAACCTTCGACTTTCTATGCCTTTTGCTCTGTTTGCTATCATCCACCTTCTTCCTAGAGCACCTATTCTCTTCCTCCTACAAAATTGAGAGCAATGGATGGGTCACGTGACCTTCTCGTGAATGTTACTTCTCCTAATTGTTAATTCTCAAGACTCATTTCATGGAGAAATTATCAAAACAACCATTCTCTCAAATAATCAAAACAGAGCATCGTTGCAGGTCGAACAACTCTGTAGCTTTTGTTTAACAGAGAGGGTTCTATAAATCAACAAATGCAAAGGTGGTGGCATGATTTCTTTTCCAAGAATTTCAAAACAAATACAAGGGTTTCAAACCAAACATTTCGTTCATCAACACAAGTTATTTTACTTAGAAAGGACATAAACACAAATTGGAGAAATTCAACCACTACAAAAGAAATTTTAAAAAGAATCTTGGGAGAGAAATCGACCTGAATAAAGTGGAGGTAGTGTTTGTTGAAGGCTCTGATAGTTTCAGTGACCTTCGCGTAGGCGCTCTTGTCGTCTAAATCAACGGGCGCATCGACCACGACGACGTCGTTTTTGGCCGCTCCTCCGTTGCCATTTGTCCTCCTTCTCTTCTTCGTACGACGACTCACTTCGCCTGAAGGTTCGCCGGAAGTAGAATTCGACTTGTTAGCCTGGCGAGTCATCAATCTGGCACTCCGCCGCCGGGGGGAGCTCGCCGACCCGGCAACATTTGTCGGGTCGGGTTGTTCGTCGGTGGCGTTGGCCATTGTTAAAAATGGAGGAAAAGAAAGGCGCTCTTGATTTTGAATTTTCGTACAAAGGAAATGAGGGCTTTGCCTCCAAATAAATACACCGAGAAATCATAATTAAGTGAGTTTCCACTTAATGACGACTGAAATTAATTTGCATTTATTACAAATTTATGAGGATCCAATCTTTTAAATTTATGCGCGTTTGTGTGTGAAAGCAATCGGGTGTCAAAATTAGTTCAAAATATTTATACAGAAGCATTTTTTTTTTTTATGCATAGAACTAATTTGTAATTAATGTCAATTTTGTGAACCGTTTTATAATTTTTCCTATTATTTTAAAGAAATCTTAAAAAATATGTTAAAGTTTAATAAAATCAGATTTATTAGAATTAACTGGACTTCATAAATAATTAAATTAAAAAATAATTATATTTTTATTTTTATTTATCTTGAACTATAATTGAAATTTTTTAAAATTAATTTCTTAATTTTAACTAATTTTTAAGATTTAGTTGAATTTTTTTAATTATTTTATTAAGATTAAATTTTATTATTTGAAGATTTAGTTGAGTTATTTTAATATTTTTCAGATTTTATTCAATGTTTATATCCTATGGGAGGCGAAACTCAATATTTATATCATGTGGGACTTATCGTGCAATTAAAAAATTAGTTGGACTAAATCTGAAAAAAAAATAGATGAATGGGTTAAACACATTTAAGTATGAGTAAATCTTATGGAACTAACGCTGTAAATCTTGTATTTAACCGAACCGTCAATGTTTGGAACCAAATGTATAAAATTTGTAACGTTTGGTACTATAAGTGTAAGAAAAAAATTGTATGAGACCAATAGTGAAATGTTTGGGACCAATTTAAGTGTGATTCGTCGAGGATACGTCTTCGTATTTATATTTTACTATTAAAAAATATTAGTAAGAAAGCATATATATCAAGTTAAGAATTCTAAAGAGATGTGAGAGAAGGGAAAACGTAAGGGAGATGGAGATAAAAATGGGTAGAAATGAGGGATTTCAAATGACACGGTTTTGAAGATGATTTATAATTCCTCAATTTTAAACATAACTCAAATTTAAGTATTTGTAAATTCATGGAGAGAGAGAGTATTTGTTTGTGAAATCCACGGATTTCAAATCCACTCATCCAAATGGAGCCTATAGAGTAAGTCTCTTGTGCACCGTGCAACTCAAGTGCATGTTTTAATAAATGGTGTAACTTTTTAAAAACATATTTGAATTGCACGTTACACCAGATGCATACAAGATTAAGGATTAATTATATATAACAACTAAAAATTTTATATACTTTTTAAAATAATTTAAATTAAATGTAAAAAATTCATATTTTCTCTAACCAATTCTTAAATATGTTGAATGATTTAATATAATTAAATAATAAAATATTAATTCAAACTTTATTATCACATTACATATATCATAATAGTTAATTTTATCTAAAGTAAGTGTTATAGTGTCAATTTAAATTATGTATTTTATTAAAAATTAATTGAAAAATTATATTTAATAATTAACAAGTAGGATTCGCGAGGCAGATTCGACATTAATCCTTTTTATTTTAAAGTGACTTACACACACATACAATTTTTTACTTTACATAACAAATAAGTGTAAAGAGAAATCTGCATTATAATGGAATCTAAAATTACATTGTATCCTTCTAAAAAAATTAATAATTGCATTGTATTATAGAGTAATTCGTTATACTGAGATGAACTCGTTCATAATGTATATTATTTTTAGGGTTAATATCAATTTGTCACTTGTACTATATCATTTATATTAATTTGCAATTCGTACAAATTTTTTTATCAAACTGCAACATATACTATGAAAAATTGACCAATTGCAATCTATACTTAAGTTTTATTTTTTTTTCTTGCCAGTACTATATTTTTCAAGGTTATATTCGTCAATCCATATCAATAATTTATTTATATTTATTTTTTGGCACATAAAAATCTATGACAATAAAAAAATTGATGCTGGTAAAAATTGAATTACAATTATGTTATCGTCGTTCTATAGAAATTAAAATTTTTTAACGTTAATTTTTCATTATTAATAATTATAATATAAAATAAGTAAACAAATAATATGAAATGATGAGTATAATCTTAATAAATATAGCACTACAAAAAAAATTGATTTTAGATAGCATTTTGTAAATTTTTCTTAGTACAGATTGCTATCTGATAAAAAAAATAGTATATGTTGCAAATTGAAATAGGTATTATAGTGCACGTGGAGAATTGATTTTAACCCTTAATTATTTTTATACTAGATTGTATTTTGGGCTAACAAAAATAAATTAGATTGTTTTTTGTTCTTATTTCTTAATGTTTCAACATTCAGATGCATGATGAATATGTATAATTAATAATTTGTATTTATTACATTTACACATATCAAAGTTTTAGATATTCCAATAGAATAGACATTAATGTTGTGTATATCTAAGTGTATTATACAATTTAAATATATTCTAAAATAGTTAATTGGTGTTGTTTTCACAAATGTTTATAATATTTACTAATAATTATAATCAACAATTAAGGCTTAATTTTAAATACTCCCTCCGTCCACGATAAATAGTTCGCATTGCCTTAAACGATCGTCCATAATAAATAATCCACTTACCTAAAATGAAAAAATTACAATCATTATTTTTATTTTTTTATACACATATATTCACTTTTACACATCACATCAAATATTCACTTTTACACATCACATCACTTTTACACATCACATATATTCACTTTTATACACATCAAATGGGGAGTAAACTATTTTGTCCTATTTCTTTAATTTTCTCTCTCATCTTTTATTTTGTTTAGAATGCAAAGTTTTAGTAAGCCAGATAATTAAGAAAATGAATTTTAGTAACTATATTTTGAAATGAGAAACAAAAGGAGTATATGCTAGCGAGTAAGTCTCTTGTCCATCAAGTGCACCGTGCAACTCAAATATAGTTTTAAAAAGTTACACAATTTATTATTGAAAAGTTGCATAAATTATTACTGAAAAGTTACTCAATTAAAGATACATTTTTCAGTAATAATATGTGTGACCTTTCGATAGTATTTTATGTAACTTTTTAAAAATAAACTTGAGTTACACAGTGCACCTGATACATACAAGAGTAAAATTACGCTACTAATTAACCACGCTTACTTACATGATCTTAATGAAAAAAGTTATGTTATGAACTTTATATTAAATACATCAAATATTCATTTAGTTTGATTAATTTATGTTAAATATAATATTACAAACTTTTTAATATGTTTAACTTAATAATACGTGGTCTATCAATAAATTTGCATTTGATTGAACAGAGATAATTAATTAAACTGATTAACAATATAATAAATTTATAATGAAACTTATAATTAGAATCTACAACACTGTGTGAATCAAAATTTTATTACAATTTTCAATTATGGTTTAATAATAAATTAATGTAATAAATAGATATAAATATAAAAAACATGAAATACTGCATGTTTAAATTTGAATCTGTAGAAAACAAATTCATATATAATTAAATTTGCAATAAATTTAATTCATAAAAGGAAATTATCAATTAATTTTATGATAAAGTCGTCATAATTTTGGTATATTCAATATATATATGCATCTGAAGTAAATATGTATTTTAATTCATTTTTGGACAAATTGAAAAATAAAACTTACTACCACTTATTGCAATTTAGGACAATAATGGATCTATCAAATTATTTTCTAAAAAAAGGACCGGGACAATTTTTGAAAAAACAATATGAAAAAATTTCTTTCTTGGTCCGGTCATAACTAGTCCAAAAAAAAAAAAAATTAATAATTTCAATTAGAAGTAGTCTTATGTGAGACTGTCTCATGGCATGAGACAACTAAATAAGATATAAATTGAGCATGACTTGTTATTATTTTGACAGGGTGTGAGTGTTAATTTGTGTAATCTCATGTTATGAGACGGTCTCACACAAATTTTTGTCTTTTAATTATATTTCTTAGAGTAAGTTTATTGTGCATTAAGTGTACCATGCAACTCAAGTATATTTTTAAAAAAGTTGCACAAAATACTATTGAAAAATCATACATTTTATCACTGAAAAATGTATTTTTAAAAATTCACTTTTCAGTAATAACATGTGTGACTTTTCAATAATAAATGGTTTAACTTTTTAAAAATAAATTTAAATTGCAAATAGTGCATCAAATGCATAAAAGACTAAGGGGCCGTTTGATATAATTGTAAGGAATGAAAAGAGTATAGAATGAAAGTCATAGTTCTCATATAACTGAACTATGATTGATTCCTTAGTTTTTGGGAATCAAAGTCATAGTTGAGTCATTCCAAACACACACTATGACTTTGATTACTATTACCCACCTTCAAAAGTCACCACCAAACACCCTCTAATACAATTTTTTAACTTATTTGCGTTGACTCTCAATAATTTTGTAAGAAGTTATGTGGCTAATAATTAGAAACAATAAATATATTTAGCATTCAATGGAGCAATTAGCATGCTTGTGAGCAATAAATAAGCTTTCAATGGAGAAGACCAAGAATAAATATACAAAAGATTGTTAAATTTTTAGGCTCAAGTTAAGGTTTTTGAAATTTTTATTTGGTCTGAAGACACTTTATTTATAGTGTTGTAAGTTATGAGTATTTGGTTTTGTCTTTACCATTTGTCTTATTCATGCATTTAATTAATAATGAATTTGAACATGACTTTATTCTGCAACAAATCTGTTGTTGTGGACAGTTGGTAATCAATAGCTCGGAACTAGAGCCATTAAATAAACAAGCTATTTATGAGCTCGACACAACTCAACTCATTAACACTCGAACTCATATTTGTTTGTTTTGATAAACAAGTCAAGCTCTAGCTCATAAAATACTCTATAAACTAACTGGCTGGTTTGACCTCGACTCCTTAGGCTCGATAGTCAATTTTTTTTCTAAATTAACTTACTAGGCTTGTTAGGTTCGATAAGCTCGTTAAACTCATTAGGGAATCAAATTGAGCACTATTTTAAAATTATTTATATTATCAAGCCAAGACAAGCTCGACTTGATAAGTGCTCGAGTCGAGCTAGAGCATCAAATTATTAGTTTGACTCAACTCGACTCGAATAACAGCTCTAAGCCATATGGATATTGTATAAGATTATTATCTTATAAAAGTTAATTTTCTACCAAAATAAGTATGATTTATATGTATCATCACTGTTGCAAAATGATTTCTTTCCTAACTAAACTTGATTTAATTGACTTTAGGACTATTTTGGTTTCCATTATTGACCCGCTTAATGGGATCAATGTCCTCTCATCAAAGCTATGTTTACCTCGATTGACTAAATTGGGTCCTTGATGAGAGGTTGATAAACGTGCTAAAATAATGTAATTGTCCAATTTTAATCTTGTTTTGTTGTAAAATTATAAATGATATTGTTTTAAATCACATAAGTCAAGTGCCGACCGAATTTGTAAGTTTTTGACGACTTTATTTACATATCGTCCACATGTTATTTTGAATTAACTAATAAATTTCTTTTAGATTAAAATATCCATATTATTTAATTTTTCTGTTTACTTTGTTAATTACACCATTTTTCTAGGTGTGGGTTTCTTATTCTCCTAAAGACGGGCTGAAAAAATATAGCCCAAAAAAGAACGGTACTTATTTGGCCCGATCCGATTGGCCCAAATTTTATGGACCGGCCCAGCCCGGCATGATTTTTTTTTAAATTTTTTTTATATGATACTACTTCTTTTATAAATTTTTTTTATGTTTTTATATTTTAATTTTTTCGATTTTATATTCTTTTAAATACTTTCAATAAGTATTTTAATTATATAAATATGGTTAAGGAATATGTGCATCTTCATTGAAACTTTCTTAAAAATATTTTTAATCAAAAAATATTATCTCAATTAATTAATTAATTAATTTTTAGTATTAAAAATATGAATTAGATAAGATTGATAATACTTTATTCAAAATTTTGATCATGTTACTTCATTGAATTAGTTTTTTAATTTTTTTTTATGAATTTGTGTTTATAAAAGATTGTTTGGATTATGATTTTTTTTAATTTTTAAATTGTTGTTTATACATTGATATTAGTTCTATAAATTAAATAATATTTTTTTAACTATTTGAGTAGTATTTGTATAAATTAATAAGATATATATAGAAATTAATAAGATATACATAAAAATCAAATGTAATGGTGATATATTAAAAATAAAAAAAATTTAAAAAATCGGACCGGTTTGGCCCTTTTGCCCGGTGGCTCGTCTTGGGCTAGGACACACTTGAAAATAAGTGGCTTGATGAGAACCTGGTCGAGCCCAACCCGGCCCCTAAAACACAATGGCCCAGTGCGCCGGTACCGGCCCGATCCGACCCATTTGACAGCTATATTTTAACCTTAAAATTGTCTGAGGTCATTGTTGGAGGGGGCCTCTCCTATAGTTGCAGATGGCCACTGTGTGTTGGTTTCGTCGCAATAATCTCTAGATCGTCCCCACTCTTTACTCAGAGCACATATCTACAATGGGGAGGAAATAATTGTTGTAAACAATTAACAAGTTTTTTTTCAAAAGTTTTTACAGTCCTATAATTTATTAAGATTTTAAATTTGATATAAGTCCTATAAATTAATAAAAATAGCAAAAATCAAAATATTTTTAAATTTATAGAACCAATATCAAAATGTTAATACATGAGGACCAAATTCAAATAAAAAATAAGTTACTGAATTGCAAAGAAATTAGAATAAGATTTAATAAATGTATGAGTGATAAGTCAATTAACTTGCAAGTAGTGCTTTATTTAAGAGAAAAAAATAAAGAGGGGCCCATTTTTGCTTTAAATTATAAAGAACGGCAAATGTGCAAAAATTATAAAAATTGCACACCAAAAAACACATTTAAAATAAACGTGCAAATATTCCAAAAAATTACACACTTTCGCCTCTTTATAATAAACCTAAAAATTGTATTTTTTGTAAATGCCCCTTTATAGTACTACATATGTAGCTTTTATGTCTCTCTTTGTTATTTACTTATTTTCATTGTTTTCTATTATATATATTATTTCTTGGCAGAAAATAAGAAATACATCGTATAATTCCGAATTCTCAATTTGGAGAGAGAGAGAGAGAGAGAGAGAGAGCGTTGATGATGACGATGAGGCGAAAGGCTGTTGATTATGCAATTCAATCCACTCTTCACTTCTCAAATCCAACCCCTTTATCCACACATAAATTCATGAGATTATTTTCCCCAAATTCTCACAAATTCCTTGATTTCTCACATCGCCCCAATCATTCTCTCTCTAAATCCTTTGACAAAACCTGCAATTCAAGTGGTGATGCTCTTGCATTGTATGACAAGATGACGGCGACGAAGCCTTTTCCTGGTGTCGTCGAATTCAGCAAATTGCTTAACCGCATTGTCCATCTCAATGAGCATTCCACCGCCATTGCTCTGTTCAAGGATATCTGCAATTTGGGGATTCCAGTGAATGAGTATACTTTGAACATCCTACTCAAATCTTACTGCCATTCTAATCGCGCCCATTATGGGTTCCCCGTTCTAGGCATGTTCTTCTAGCGCGGCTGTGCTCCGGATGCAATTACCTTCTCCACCTTATTGCGGGGTCTGTTCATGGAGAGTAGGATCGACGAGGCACTGGAATTGTTTCTGAAGGTATCGAGAGAAGAGCTGTGCGAGCTAGATGTTGTGCTTTATGGGACTGTGATCGATGGACTCAGCAAAAAGATGAAAGATGAAGATCGACACTGCCCTGAAGCTGTTCGACGAAATGTGTGACAAAGGCATTTCGCCTGATGTTATCATCTACAGTTCTTTGATTCGTGGCTTAAGCAGTTTGGGACGCTGGGGACAAGTTAAAATGTTACTAGAGGCGATGATAGATAACAAAATATTTCCGAATGTGGTGACATTTAATGGTATTGTTGATGCTCTTTGCAAAAAAGGATTGATAGATGAGGCTGAAAATGTACTGAGCATGATGATGAAGCAAAATGTGTTTCCTAACATTCACAGCTATACCATTTTGATTGATGGATATTGCACCGTGATGAGGATAGATGATGCAATCCACCTGTTTCGCGAGTTGCACCGTAAAGGGTTGAGGCCTAATGTGGTAACATATACTTCTCTACTACATGGGTTGTTTCGTGTTGGTAGATGCTCCACTGCTCTGGACATTTTTGATGAGATGCTAGCTATTGGGCTAAAACCAGACTACTATACGTATTGTAATTTGCTTCACGGATTATGTCTGAATGAACTTCTTAAACAAGCGTTCTGGTTGTTAGATGAGTTGGAGTGCAAAGAAGAACATCTTCATATTTCTTACTTCAATATCCTCATGGATGGATTCTGCAGAGATGGAAAACTCTTTACGGCTCATGCTATTTTTAATGATCTCCATTCGAGGGGTTTAGAACCAAATGTGGTTACGTACAACATCCTAATAAGCGGATGCTGTCGAAATGGGCTACTTGAGGAGGCTAGGAAGATTTTTAATTCCATGGCTAGCAAGGATGTTGCTCCTGATGTTCACACCTACAACATTCTAATTGATGGATATTGCACCATAAAGAAGATAGAGGATGCCATCCATCTTTATCTCGAGATGCATCGTAGAGGGTTGAGGCCGGATGTGGTTACATATACATCTCTAATACAAGGGTTGTTTCGTGTTGGTAGATGTTCAACTGCAAGAGACCTTTTCGATGAGCTGCAAGCTGTTGGATTAAAACCAAACTTCTACACGTACTGTAATTTGTGCAGATATATTTGTGTGAGTAGTATATTTTAAACTTCTGCAGGAGAAGCTGGAAAGCAAAAATATTATTCGTTCAAAAATCATTCGGAGTTTGACTTGTGAAGATAAATGAATATAGTTACTATGCTGAATGAGAAAATGTGATCACAAACGAAATTAATGTAGATTCATTTCTGAGTGCTTTGTGCTATTCTAATTCTTTTGTAGTTATGAATATAAAAATGTGATTAGAAATATTCACTAAGCCCAATTAATCAGGAAGCCTTGTGCTAGTGTCTGGCCATCCATGATTTATCTCAACTCTCATTTTGTCTTGATCAATACTCTGCATCACTAATATGGTGGAGAGTTGTCTGAAACTTCAACACAGCTGTGAAAATGTAGATGCAGATAGACGTTCGCTGCTCTCAAGAAGATGAGTCGAATGGCAGCTGCTATGACTTCTCATGAATCGGGTAATTTTGCTCATCCATTACTTCTCTTCCAATTTACATAATACATGGTGAAATTTACTGATAATGTTATTAAATTGATAATGTTCTGTTTTTGATTCAAAGCAAAAGGTATAGATGAGATAATCTCTGAAATATTTCACATATAGGAGTGATCGACCAAGTTACATTTATTCTTGTAGCTAGGCTTATATATATAGGTCCATTCAATAGGTTTTTCATTAATTAGTTCGATCACTTGGACCATCGCCACGATTGATTCCTTACACTTTCATTTCTAACACCAAAGGTTATTGCCTGGATCAACTCCAAGTTGATTACAATAATCCCTATAATAATCAACCCGAGAGGTGACCGCGTTTGAATTCGTCCCATTGCATTCAAGGTTACCATTAATAGCACGGGTCGTGGCCCCAAAGCCTTGTCCGGAAACTATAGAGTCGTGACACCATCTCATCCAAAACCACAGTGATGTCTTGAACGATACGACGACATCACTTGCCACAATTTCAGGGTTGTTCAATCCATCAAAGCCGATACTTTGGCCTGCAGGGCCATAGTTGTAATTCCATGATAGGTGAAGGGGGCCTCTCCCATAGTAACCCTTGTTGGGTGCACATGGCCACTGTGTGTTGGTTTCGTCGCAATAGTCTCTAGTTTGGCCCCCACTCTCTACTCTAGAGCACATATCTGCCATGGGGAGATAATTGTAGTAAATAAAATATTGACATTCGATGATATATATAAATATATATATATATTATCGGCCAGTCACATATTCGTATAAAAATAATGCACTATTTTCAAATAGGTATAATATGCAAAAAAATAACTCTATTATTCAACTTATGTTTACATTATTATACAAAATTTTTGTACCTATTTAAAAATGGTGCATTACTTTTGTACCAAACTGTGATTATTTATATATATATATATGAGACAGTTTTTTAGGTTTATTATAAAGACGGGCAAGTGTGCAACTTTTAGAATATTTGCACACTCATTTTGAGTGTGTTTTTTTTATAATTTTTACACACTTGCCATTTTTTGCAATTTAAAGGGAATGTGTGTTCCTCTTTGTCTTTTTCTCATATATATATATATATATATTAATGTTGTAAAAATCAGGCTAGGTGGTCGCCTAGGCAGCCCCCTCCCAATTCAATTTTTACAAAATTGACAAATTTAGACTTTTTTGACCTAGCGGCTCTCTATTTACCTATACTTTAAAAAAAGGAATAATTTCAGATTGATACATGTTTAAAGCACTTATTTCAAATTAATACAAATTTTTGAATAAGAGTAAATATGAATTGAGTAATAAAATTATTATTTTTGTATATTATACCAATTTAAAAATATTGCTTTAAAATGTATCATCTTGTAACTATCAAAAACAAAAAAATTAGTCGGCCGCCTAGACGCTAGGCGGCTAGAAAATGTCCGATTGTAGATTTCTAACTTTTACACCCTTGACAAATACATATACACACACAAGTGCTTAAACTTACGTCCAGTTTTATGAGTTACATGGGCAAAGAACGCCGCAATCTCCCGTTTCGAATCATCAGCAGAACCGGTAGTTCCAAACCTCGGGTACGACTCAACGGCCTGAAGAAAACCAGAGCGGGTGTAGAATCTCCGTCCAGGTCAGCCCAACTGGGCTTGATTAGCTATGCCGCTGAAGAAAGAGTCTGTCACAATATCAGCAACGCTGACCCCGTTATTTCCCGAAAGAGCGTAGCAAGGCCCCGCCTGGCAGCCGTTGCCACAATAGGCGTTGCTGGTGCCACAGTAGCCGTATTGGCTGCAGCAAAAGTTCGGCTCACAGCCACAGCTCTGTCCGGAAACGCATTTTCCGGTGGCCAGAAGTAAGGCAAGAATAATGAAGTGAAGCATTTGTTAAATTGAGTATGAAGGAGAAGTTTGTGTGGTAGGAGAAGGGAAGGATTGGTGGGTGTTTATAGTGAATTTATGAAAATATTTTAAGCAGTTATTGACTTTAACAGGTTGCTCCAATATCCATAAAATAATTACACCCTCCATCCCCCCCTATAAGTTTAGCTTATAATTTTTGGGCACTAATATTAAGAAGGGTATAAAAATATTGATATAGTACATGTGATGTGATAAGAAAAAAATGAAAAAGTTATTAAAATAGTATAAAAAGTATTGAAAATAATAATAAAGAAGTGAATAGTAATTTTCTTAAAAGGTAAAAAGCAAATGAGCAACATATAGTGGGACAGACGAAAATGACAAAATGAGCAACTTATAGTGGGACGGAGGGAGTACATGTTTTAAGCGTTAGTCTCATATGCACCAGGTGCATCGTGAAACTCAAGTGTATTTTTAAAAAGTTACACAAAATAGTATTGAAAAATTTATTTTTAATTATGTAACTTTTCAGTAATAAATAGTGTAACTGTTAATAGTGACATTTAACAGGATTGATGGGTGTTTATGAAAATATTTTAAGCAGTTAGTGACATTTAACAGGTTGGTCCAATATCAATAAAATAATTATATATTTTAAATCAATATATAATTAAGAATTTCATCGCCTTCTTCACGAGCTGCCTGATCGCCGCTCTAATGGCTGCTGCCTTTCTCTATAGCGTAACTCTGTTTGGCTGAGCTTTAGAAACTATTTAAAACAGTTTTCTAGTAGCTTATAAGCTCTCTTAAAATGTTTAGTAAAATAAGATGTCTGACAGCAGGGGAATCAAATCCCGGGAACACAAGACGCTTACCCCGTTATTTCCCGAAGGAGCGTAGCAAGGCCCCGCCTGGCAGCCGTTGCCACAATAGACGTTGCTGGTGCTGCAGTAGCCATATTGGCTGCAGCAGAGGTTCGGCGCACAGCCACAGTTCTGTCCGGAAACCCATTTTCCGGTTGCCAAAGTAAGGCAAGAATGATGAAGTGAAGCATTTGTTAAATTGAGTATGAAGGAGAAGTTTGTGTGGTAGGAGAAGGGAAGGATTGGTGGGTGTTTATAGTGAATTTATGAAAATATTTTAAGCAGTTGGTGACATTAACAGTTTCTCCCATATCCACAAAATAATTATATATACTTTAATTCTTAGTTTCGTATGCACAAGAATGCAACTCAGGCACATTTTTAAGAAATTATATAAAATACTATTAAAAAGTCACACGTATTATTATTAAAAGGTTTATTTTTAATGATTTAACTTTTTATTAATAATAATACATGTGACTTTTCAATAATAAATTGTATAACTTTTAACAAGGATAGTGACATTTAACAAGATTGGTGGGTGTTTATAGTGTATATGAAAATATTTTAAGCAGTTAGTGACATTTAACAGGTTGCTCCAATATCGATAAAATAATTATATATTTTAAATCAATATATAATGAAGAATTTCTTCACCAGCTGCCTGATCGGCACTCTAATTGCCGCTGCCTTCCTCTATAGCACAACTCTTTGAAGATGTTTGGCTGAATTTTATAAACTATTTAAAACAGCTGTCTAGGAGCTTATAAGCTCTCTTAAAGGGTTCAGTAAAATAAGATGTCTGACAGCAGAGAAATCAGATCCGGGGAACACAAGACGCTTGACGATAGCTTCTCCTGGTGGCGTCCTAATCCGCGTGTCACTGAGAAGATTAGATCCGTCAATGGCGTCGACTACCCCCATAAACGAAATAAAAGATGTCATAAAGAAGCAAATTAAAATAAAGAATCTCAAGCTTATATTGGTATGTATATGAAGATTAATTTTTTAGGACACTAAATTTAGGGGTGGTAATAGTAGGACATATTAATTCATTCGAGTTTGTAATTTAGGACATTAACTTTTGAATTATATCGTTGTTGACTAATTTTGGCTTAAATTTCTAATCCGGGCTATTCAATACAAGTTGCGATGTGAATGGTAATTCTTTTATAT
>JAPKLY010000696.1:90559-141178 GCA_026898435.1 Prunella vulgaris
AATTTATTTAACTCCCAATAATAAATTATTTTAACATGTAATTTCTACATGTTATTTTTTATTTTGGCAATTAATTTTAATTGCTTACAGTACACTTCTTACTCTTTTTTTTTTAAGTTCGCGTGCCCAGGACTACTGTTAAAATAGTCCTGGGACGGAGGGAGTAATATAAATTGATAGTGTTAGTGCACGACAGTAATAGTTAAAATGCATGATAGTGATGACAATATCCTTATTCTATGATAATGATAGTCATGGTGCGTGACAATGATAGTCAGTATGACTATCATTGTCACGCACTATCATGCATTATGACTGTTACGTTTTCAAAGTATTTATTGTTATATATTTATACTATCACTGTCATTGTGGTAGAGGTAATTAACAATCAAAAGGACGATGTTATGGAGCTTATTCGACAAAACAATGGCAGAGTGAGAGCTTTCTTTCTCTTAGAAATTTAAGCAAGTTGATTGTGTGCATGTGAACAACAAGCTACAACAAATTGAAACGGGGTTGCTTATGACCAAGACAGTTGCTTTTGCTCATTATCATCATCATCATGATTAGGATCATATTTGCATCAAATTTGTGCTTAATTTTATATATTTTGAATGCATTTAGAATACTAATTCCTATGTATTTGATTATTTACTCCATGTGCAAAAAATTGTGAATTTTGTAGAAAAAATAAGGTAAAAAATGTAAAAAAAAAACGAGCAAGTAAGAATAAGTCAAAAATATATGATATATAAGAAACTTTATTTATCATCTCAAAGTTGAGACACATCAGTACAAAGAGATCCAATTAGATTTGTTGCAAGAGGCTTTTAACTTCCAACCACTTTTTTATCATGATTGAAGCCTCACCACACTCTCTCTTCAACACCTAAGGTTAGGCCCGGGATCAACTCCAAGATAATTACAATAGCTTGTATAAAAACTAACACGAGCAGTCACTGCATTCGAGTTCCCTCCATTGCATTCCCCTCCATTAACAGCACGAATCGTGGCCCCGAAACCTTGGCCCGAAGTAATACGCCCGTGACAAGCTCTCATCCAGAACCAAAGACCCGTCTTGAATGAAATAACGGGATCTCTTGCGACGATATCAGGGTCGTTCAATCCATCGAACCCGATGTCCCGGCCCGCAGGCCCGTAATTGTAGTTCCAGGATAGTTGTATGGGCCCCCTACCGTAGTAGCCCTTGCCAGGTACACACGGCCATGCTCTATTATTGCTTTGGCAATAATTTCTAGATGCTCCGTTTATCTCTTCTTTATAGCAAAAACCTGCATTGTGAAATAATTATCATAGGAATTGATTATGGATTTTTCAAAATCTAGACACTTCATAATTAATTATCAATTTCTCAACAAAAAAAAAAAAAACGGTGGATAAATGCCAAGTTTTAGTCCTCCATGAATTGATGGCCAATTTACGTAAAATTGCTAGTGGAAGCTTTCGTAAAAATTGTACGTTGAGCCCCATAACTTTTTAAGGAATTTTAGGATGTGTTTTGAAACTATTATACATATTAATTAATTTTTGTAGTAAAATTAAAATTAGTGAGCGCATGTAAGTAAAGTGATTATAAATTACACTGGGTTGGTGATATGTTTACAAAAGAATCACTTTTATTATAGCCGGGTGGTTATTTCTAGAATTAGTTACCTTTATTCCCCGAGAATTGATTTTAGACTTTATTTAGATGGTTGGATTTGAAATTCGTAAATTTCACACACAAATAATCACTCTCTCCATGAATTTACAAATACTTATAAGATTTGAGTTATGTTTAAAATTAAAGAATTCTAAATACTCTTCAAAATTATGTCATTTGAAATCCCTCATCTCTGCTTCTTTCCATCTCTATCTCTCCTTATTTTTTTCTTTTTCTCTTATTTTTTTTATAATTTTTAACTTGAAATATATATTTATATGTATATTTTTTAAAATCTATTTATTTTCAAATTCATCCATTCAAATGGAGCCTAGAGAATTCTAGATTATTTCTAGAAGTAGTTACCTTTATTCCCCCATAAATGATTTTAGAGAATTCTAAAGTAGCTAGGTTTCACCTGCAGCTTTAATTTGATAAAATTGATTTAAATACTTAAAAAAAATAACTGCAAATAATATAAATTTAATTATTTAAAAAAATCAATTCTACTAAAAAGTAGGGGAAACTTTTTTCCTGACGGTTAAGGGGAGTAGCAAAATGAAGAGCATATGTTTTTAGATTGACAATTTAAGGATTGAAAGTTTTAGAAAATGCAATTTGAAGACAAATATAGCTCAAATTTAGGTCAAATTGGATCCAATTTTGGCCCAAATCGGGCCAATTACCCCAATTTGAATTGATTTTGGTCAATTTTGTCCTCAATTTGTCACATTTTAAAATTATAATTTTCATTTTATAAGCCAAAAAATTACAATTTTCATTTTGCAACTCTTCTTAGGTTATAGTTCTGAAAAAACAATTCTCCCAACAAAATAGAGTTTGCAATCTCGTATACATTTTTGAATGAATTTAACACTTTTTTTTAAATTCAAAATCACTTTATAACAATAAAACCAAATTTCCAACTAATTCTTTTATGGAAGTAAATTAGAAGTGCAATTTACTCATAATTTTACACAAAAGGTAAAAAAGCAAACATTTATAAGTAGTAAAACTTACTTCCAGTCTCATGTCTGACATGAGCAAAGAAAGCGGCAATCTCCCGCTTGGCAATATCGGCCCCACCGACACTGCCAAACTGGCCGTATGATTGGACAGCCTGGAGAAAGGCTGTGCGGGTATAAAATCCCCTTCCCGCACAGCCCGCCCCAGGCTGATTAAAGAAAGCATCCGTCACAACGTCAGCAACTCTGACACCGCCGCCACTAGGCGTAGAGCCATAGCACGGTCCGGAACGACAGCCGGTCCCACAATAAGGCTCACCGGTTCCACAGTAGCCGTAGCGGCTGCAGCACAGGTTCTGTGCGCAACCACAGTTCTGGCCGGAAACCCAATTTCCGGCCGCAAGAAGTAGGGCGAGAACGAAGTAGATAGTGAAGATATTCATTTTGTTGGGATGGTGTGGAAGGAATAGACGAAGTTGTTTAATTATATAGAGTGCATGCATGAGATATTGGAAGTTTTCTTTGACTTTAGGGTTAGGGTGACAAATTTATTTAATTTAATTTGGCTATTGTTAGGCTACTTTTTTTCTTTTTCCACATATATTTGTTAGGCTGCTTTTTTTTCTTTTTCCACACGCACATATATATATATATATATATATATATTAAATTGCACAAGTAATTCAATGAGAATATATATTCATGAATTTGATTCTTTTTTTAATATAAATAGTCCCATAAGATTTTTCTGTTAAAACTAATAAAGTAATATGAGACAAATCTGTTGAACACAAATTTTTATGAGATCATATGTGCAATTTATTTTAATGGGTATGACTAAATATGCTAAAAAAAGAATAAAAAATGAACGTGAGACCAGATCTATTGAGTACGAATTCTCATAAAGTGCAATATACCCTCTATATATATATTATTGGTATCAATAAGGAATGGTCGAAGTGGGTTCATTGGTCCTATGATTGTGAGACGTTTAAAACTTGAAAGAGTGAGAATACCTTCAACTTGGTGGTGATTTTTGTTTGAATACTTTTACAAAAATTATTGAACAGTGACAATTAATTATTTCGTATAACTAAGCAGTGATACTCTGGAATGTTAATTAATATACAGTTTTCCTGAAGCTAATGGAATTTTTTTTGGGGTATATAGATTATAGAGTGTACGTATATGGCCTATTGTTAAAAAAAATATATTCTTTTGTGTCATGAAATTTCAAATAGTTTTTTTTGGACAAGAGAATAATTATTTAGGCAAATATACCTTTAGTGAACTAATTAAATAAATTGAATTTTTAAAAAAAGGGTTCATCCTTTTAACTTGAAAAACTAGTGATTTTTTTTTTTTTATAGAAGAGAAAAAGAAAATGCAGTCTCTCAGTTCTAAGAAATGAAAGGATGATTTCCTTTGATTTTGTCCCCCAGCACTAACATTATTCAAGAGTTGAGTCAACGCTTGTCGAGTTGACTTTGAAATTGAAGGCATAAAATCATGTCTTATTCGGAAATGCATTGGCCACCACCATGTGCACCACCGTTCAATATTCTACATTTTCTCCTTTCAAAAAAAAAAAGATATATATATATATATTCTACTTTTTCTTGGTTAAAAATAATAATCACTTTCTTATATTTTAACTTAAATTGATGCACATTATTATCTGTTTGATAAGTTCTTTTTTTTTATATATAATTTAAATAAATGAAAAAAAAGTGTTATATAAAATTATAAAAGTTAGGAAATATATAAAGATTTGTAAGTTCTGTAATTTATCTTCATCAAAATGTGGAATTTATGTGGACCAAATTCAAATTCGTGACAAGTTGTAGGACTACAAAGACTTTAATCCTTAAAATTTATGATGTTATATTGATGCTAAGTATTGAGAAAATTACTATTATAACAAAAAAAATTACTATTCCTCCATCCAATAATTGTTAATTTGCACACTTTTTTTTATCCGTTGTTTTCACACCCTATAAATGAAAATTACTACTTTAACTTTATTATCATAATATTCACATATTTACATTATAAAATGTCATATCTTTTACATTCAATCCAACTAATTTTCCGGTTGCCAGAAGTAAGGCAAGAATGATGAAGTGAAGCATTTGTTAAATTGAGTATGAAGGAGAAGTTTGTGTGGTAGGAGAAGGGAAGGATTGGTGGGTGTTTATAGTGAATTTATGAAAATATTTTAAGCAGTTTGTGACATTAACAGGTTTCTCCCATATCCACAAAATAATTATATATATTTTAATTCTTAGTCTCATATGCACCAGAATGCAACTCAAGCGCATTTTTAAAAAATTATATAAAATACTATTAAAAAGTCCCACGTATTATTATTAAAAGATTTATTTTTAATAATTTAACTTTTTATTAATAATACATGTGACTTTTCAATAATAAATTGTGTAACTTTTAACAAGGTTAGTGACATTTAACAAGATTGGTGGGTGTTTATAGTGTATATGAAAATATTTTAAGCAGTTAGTGACATTTAACAGGTTGCTCCAATATCGATAAAATAATTATATATTTTAAATCAATATATAATGAAGAATTTCTTCACCAGCTGCCTGATCGGCACTCTAATTGCCGCTGCCTTCCTCTATAGCGCAACTCTTTGAAGATGTTTGGCTGAATTTTATAAATTATTTAAAACAGCTGTGTAGGAGCTTATAAGCTCTCTTAAAGGGTTCAGTAAAATAAGATGTCTGACAGCAGAGAAATCAGATCCGGGGAACACAAGACGCTTGACGATAGCTTCTCCTGGTGGCGTCCTAATCCGCATATCACTGTTATGCATATATTATCATTATCAAAATATCAAGTGTATTTTTATAACAGTGATAGTATATATGAATAACAATGATAGTGATTATACATAACAGTGATACGATGTTCATGTCAATTCAAGTTCACAAGAGACCTACTCATAAATATATATGTGTGTAAGTGGCCATTCCATTATATGTAAGTGGCCATTCCATTATAACTTTTAAATTGACTAATTTTGGCTTAAATTTTCTAATCCGGGCTGTTCAATACAAGTTGCGATGTGAATGGTAATTCTTTTATATATATATATATATGTAAGTAGCCATTCCATCTCCATTATATCTTGGTATACCAATCATGTTGAAAAGTTTTTTCGAAGTGGATGAAATGATATTTTAATAGGAAGCAATATGCTTCGCTCGTGGAAGGCTTTTTGCAAGTGGAAATTAAACATATTAACTAGGAAATTAAGCTAATATGTTCTGATTAATGATGAATATTAATTATTTTCAAAATGTGTCTGCAATCAATTAATGGATAAAGATTAGCCACCATTTGGTGTCTATATATATCCGTATTTCATGGGATTAATACCAAAATAGTTCCATAATTTTTTTACTTTTTCGATTTGGTCCTATAACTAGGTAATGTTTCAATTTAGTCCCATAACTATGCAATATTTCAATTTAGTCCCATAACAATTCAAATGTAACCAAAATAGTCCCAAGTCGCCGGAAATGACATAAAACAGTGTCGTTTTATTCATGTGCCGCGTGAGCCAATTCCGCCAGAAAATATAACACATGAGTAAAACGACGTAGTTTTATGTCATTTCCGGCTACTTGAGACTATTTTGGTTATATTTGAATTATTATGGGACTAAATTGAAATATTATATAGTTATGGGACCAGATAAAAAAAGTAGAAAAGTTATGAGACGATTTGGTATTAATCCCCATATTCCATTTTAGGCAGGGGTATCCCTATAGCTCCATTCCGGTTTTTTTCTTTGGAACTCAGTATCCGGTAATAAGGACTGACTAATTCGAGGGACCCATAACTTACTGCTCACTAGCTGGGGGATTCATTTCAAGCTAGAGCAGAGTACTGTATGGGTTGACTCATCTAAGAAATTGATCTCACCGTGTGGGTTCGAACCTAAAACTTAGAAAGGAGCATATTCTTAAGTTTCAAGTCTCACCACTAAACCAACCCCTAGGGGTTCCTCTGTCTTAATGAATGCAGGGTGAAATTTCCATTGTACTTCATATTATATATTGATCGGTTTCGAAGAAACTATCGACCGGGGTGGAACGATGAAACTTTTCACATTAAGGCCGAGTGATACATTTCATGTTGAGGGGAATTCACTCGAAAATTAATCCCAAAACAAAAACAAACGAATCCAGTTGAAGATATAAAGCAAAATTAAAGCTAAAAACATAAATTCAAGCAACTAAATCAACACACAGACGATTTACGTGGTTCAGTGTTAAAACATACATCCACGGGATCAAGAATACTCAAACTCCACTATACGACGAAGAATTTACAGATTACAACTCAATTGCCTTAGCAATTAGGATTTCCCCAATTTTGTCGCTAAGAATCCTTACTTTGCAATTGACAAAAAAAAACAGAACAAAACAGAACTCCTGTAGCAAGGATGATTACACAGAATAGAGATTAAAAAAAATCTTACACAAATCAATAAAGGATGAACACGTCTTTTTACAAGATGTGTGGAAGATTTAAAACAATTCAATAACAAGCCTCCAACAGTCATGATTTTGAACCTCAATCCGAGTTTTAACAAGTAGTAAAGGGATAAGAATTCAATCAAATAAAGTTAATTTGAATCCCAAATACAAATTTTAGAATAATAATAATACAAAGCATGTTGGACAGAATTATAAAAAACACCAAATACGTACAACTTCTGCAGTTTAAAATTACAAACATGATACAAGAACCTACATCATCATATATATATTAAGGTGCAATTTTCTTAACCAGTTGCAGAAGCTTATCGTTTTCAGGGTCTCGTTGCAACTCATCAAATAACATCATCATCGTACTGACATCGGCCGAGAATCCTCTTTCACACATTTCCTCCATGAATGGTACTGCTTTGGACAGCTCATTCCTCTTCAACAAACTCTGAATAATGACATTGAATAGACAACTGTTAGGTGCACAACCACTTTCCTCCATTCTTGCAAGCAAAAGTCTTGCCTCCTCTACGGATCCTTCTCGACAAAGTGAACCAATAATTGAAGTATATGTTCGAACATTAGGCTGCAGACCCCTTGAAGGCAAGTCATTGAAAAGATCTCTTGCGGCTTCAAGTTTCCCAACTTTGCATAATCCATGGATGATTGTACCATATGTAACTATATTGGGAATAATACCATTGTTTTCCATAGTGTGTAGAAATCTCCTGAGACTTGCACAAGCCATCCAACATTATATTATAAGTATGTAAATTGGGATACACTTGTCGAGCTTTCATGCCATTGAAAAGCTTCCAGCCATCAACGAATCTCCCTTTGCTAAACAGTCCATGAATCATGGTGTGCTATAGGTGTGTGTGTTGTGCTTTAAACCTTTATGGGTGACTCGGAGAAAAAGACTCAAAGCTTCCTCTATGTTTCCCTTTTTTGCAGTATCCATCCATCAAAATGCTATAGGTGATGATAGAAGGATTAAGGCCTTTCTCAGCAATGAAATTAAATATTTGTTTAGCTCTGTTCGTATTCCCAACCAAACAGTACCCTTCTAGCAATGCATTGTAGGTGAATATATCGGGGCATACTTTATGTTGCAACATATCTTCGAGACAATCCTCAGCTTCTTTCATCCTTCCTTCCTTGCAGTACGTATACTGTAAGTAATCACAGTCTTAGATATGTAGTGATTTGTCATCTCATCCAACAGGTTTTCAATTCTGTAGAGCATCATCCACCATTCTGACCTTGCACAACCCATCAATTAATGCGCAATACGCAAAAACATCGGGTTTCCACCTTGATTTTTCCAAAGCGTGAAGCAATTCAAAGGCAGGAGCAACTTGTCCAGCTTTGCAAAGCCCATTTATAACAGTGAGAATCATAACATCGTTGGGCTCGCAGATTTTCAAGACCAAAAGCTTTTTGAACAATTTCTCTGCTTCCGCAATCTTATCATCTAAAAACAGGCCTTTAAGGAGTGTGGTGAATGTCGTGACATCAGGTTTGTTCCCGCTCTTGAAGATGATGCCCAACATAGCAAACCCAAAGTCTACCCTATTCAGAAGGCAATAGCAATTGATAGCAATACTAAGGGTGTACTCATTTAGAGGAACACCCATTAGACGCATTTCATCGAACATGTAGAGGGCAACCGAATGATGCTTCATCTTGACAACGACACCCAACAGTTTGGTATATACAGAAAATAGAAGGTTGTGGGCGCATTCTCACCATTTCGCGAAACAAGAAATTGGCGTCATCTACATCTTTAATACTGCTAAAATCTATTCTATGTTTGTGAGTGTGCGCCAAATGATGTATTTTGGAAGTGATGAGAGAGAGTGGATGAATAAACTTACAGAATGAATATCCTCTGCGAATTGCACAAGAAACTGCCTTTCCAATCATATTTCTTTTCATAAAATTGAGTTTTGATTTAGTGTTGGTTAGTTTTATTAGTGAATGAATGCAGAAAAGATTTTAGTAGTCAAGTCAGTTGCTATATGTTAGTGATCAGATCCTGCTTATTGGTAGCCCTTTATTTGATCAAGTAAATGTTTAATTCTTTTTATTTATCTTTGGTATGGAGTTTTCCAGTCCTATAAGTTGTCATAATTTTAAATCACACGAAGCACAATAATACCCTTTCTCAACCCCCAAAGATCTTTTTTGCCCTAAAAATTCTAAAAATTTTTTTTTGCCACTTGTTGACTTTAATTGACATTACTACCCCTAGTCCAAACCACTTCTTCCAATCTCAAAATACATAATCCAAGAAGATCTTTTATTTCCATTTTACATTTTAAAAATAAACTTTAAAATAAAAATCCGGTACAAGACCACAAATATGTATACAGACAATATGAATTCAAATAAAAAAAAAAAAGAATAACGAAAAGAAAAAAATGAATCTTTATTTGTTCATCCCTCATTCCTTGTGCGAATTCTATCAGGGCGGGATGCGAATGCTATTTATTTTTTTATTTTGAATTTGTAGGAATTAGGTTAATGAATAAAAATTTAAAATTAATTTTTTTCTAATTAATCTCAGGGAAGGATTTATTTTATTAAAAAATATTTATTTTATTAAAAATATTTAACAATCACATTTTAAATAATATTTTTTTGGACTCTTTCAAATTGTAGTAACCGATTTATTTGAAAGATGAATTTGCTAAAAATATTTATGAAAATAATTTTTTTGTTAATTAGACTAATTTTTTCAATTCCTACATTTGAATAAAAAAATTTAAAAAAAATTTGGAAAGTAATGTGATTTGACGTACGTTAAAAATCAACACATATTCTCATGTTCAAAGTGGATGCCAACTCACGAGCAGTTCAATATGTTATAATATATGTAAATATATTATTATATTTTATGGATATAATATTAGATATATCCAGTGGGCTTTAGGCCCACAAGACTTAGGGTTAGGTATCCTTTATATATTGTATCTTCCCTTTGTCTTCTCTACATTCTACACATTCATTGTAACGGCAGTTCTTAATAGTATACTCTCCTGGCTTGGTCGCCCCCAGACGTAGTCACTTTGTGACGAACTGAGTCATCAATATTGTCCATTTACTTTTATGCTTTACGCTTTCCTCTCAATATTACAACACGTTATCAGCACGAGTCTCTATGAGTAATAAGAATTTACAAGAGGATTGCTCCAGCTGTTTTCAGGATCAAAATTCAGGATTAATTTTATAGATTACTGAAACCGTGAGTTTTTCTTTTAATGATTTTGAAAAATTCATGCCTAGAGATCCTGCGTATGCATATGTTTAATTTATAAATATGCCTGAATATGCTTAGATAATATTCTGTATGTGTGCATATTGCAATCTGTTCGTATTGATAACTATGGTCTCATTATACATTTTAGATATGATGCACTGATCGCACGACCATATATATATAGATTTAATGTTTATGCATTTATATATATGAACAAACCCATACATACATTCATATACTCTTGCATATGCATCCTATAATCTGCAATCATCCACGTATGCAATTATATGTTATGATTCTGCATACGCCATGTTCTTTGTGTTTATATATAACATATATGCTTGTTTTTGTTTCTGAATAACAAAACCCGATTCAAAACCCCCAAATCAAAAAGAGTTCGAAACCCCCTGTTTTCAGGTTTAATCTATTTGATTTCATTTTTAACATATGGATTTTTGTATGTTCAGATTGTATGTTTTCGATATATGCCCTGTTTGATGATATAAATTGTACTCAATCGAGAAACCCACGATTTAAATCCAACCAAATTTTTGGAAATCAATTTCTTCTGTTCATCGCATGAATCCAGAAATAGAATTCTAAATTGAAACTCGAAATCGAAAATCGACGCAAGTCGACACCTAACCGTCTTCGGACGAAACGCGCGACGGCGATTCACGCATACGGCAACGCGACGGCCCGTGACAGCCCCTGAAGCGGCTGGGCGCGACGGCATGTCCGCGACGGAACACTGATCAGCGCACACCGGCGACGCCCTCTGTGACGCGCGACAGTGCGACGCCTTGCGACGCCACGGCGATGGCGGTTGACCGCCTGCGCGACAGCGCCTATGCTGGCCGCGACCCTTCTTCCGCGACGACGAAGTCGCCGGTTCTTGGTCTGCAATGAGCAGGCGACGGCAGCGTGACGGCACCTCCGCCGCTGAGCGTGACGGCGCCTCCGCCTCTGCGACGCCCTCTGTCTGACAACGCCGAACGGCGGCTGTGCGTGAATCCGATACACGCTGGACAGCGAAGTCGATGGCGGACGCCGGCGACGACTGTCGGCGAGTACGACGCGATAACGCGGTTCCGCGACGGGAACAGCGGCGGCTGCGCGCCACGACGGCGCTTCCTGATCTGCCGCGCCGCCCCCTCCTCGCGACGGTAACTCCGCTGATGATGGATTTTTCGCAAACGGCGATATTTTCGCGAGTGGCCGCTGGAAAATCGGAATTGGATTCGCTCAAATTTTGTTTGTGTACTCACACGAAATTTGAAAATTCTTGACCCATTCAATATTCTGAAAACCCTAATTCCCATCTTGGGCTTATGTGAGTTGGGCCGGTTTTGTTTAATTGCAAGGACACATCTTGTTTAAAATCCTGGGCCATTTTTAAATTGGGTCATTCCTTTTTAATTCCGTTTTGGGCCTGTTTTTCTAAATGGGCCGAGCCTTTAATTCATAAAAAAAAAAAAAAAAAAAAAAATACTTGGGCCAATTTTTTAAATTGATTGGGCATTTTATTTAGTTGATCCTAATTAATTTGGATCCTAACAATTATTTTTGGGCCCGTTGTCCCATTAATAAAAATTCATAATGGTATTATGAAGCCCAAATCATCAAACTTTTTTTTAAGGCCTTACTCAATAATTATTTTTGGGTCCAAAGTCCCATTAATAAATGTCTCATAAAAGTCATACACCCAAAAATATCAATACCCCCTATAATTATTAATTTTTTGTCTTAGCATTTTTATGATTGAGCCTTAATTATTACATGCTACAAACAAATAATTTTAATAAATTTCCATTTATTAATTTTTGTAGCAAAAACATGTCAAACATCACTAAATGTGAATTCAATTAATTGGCACTTGATTGCCATAACTATTTGACATGGGCTCTCAACGTTGAAATTCACCTTGTCTCTAAAGACCTTACCGACACAACTAGACAACCATCTAAATCCACTCCTGCCCAGATGGCACAAGCTCTAATTTTCTTAAGACATCATCTTCACAAAGATCTTAAGAACGAATACCTCACTGAAAAAGATCAATCGACGTTATGGAAATCCCTCCAGGATCAATTCCAACAACAACACGTTGTGATCCTCCCCGAAACCAGACATGAATGGATAACATTTCGTTTCCAAAACTTCAAGTCTGTACCGGAGTACAACTCTGCCCTACATCGCATAGTTTCTCAGCTTAAGCTGTGTAAAGAAACAATAACTGATTATCAGTTAATTGAAAAAAAAATTCTTTCCACTTTCCAAGCTAGTAATCTTGTACTCCAGCTGCAGTACAGGGCCAAAGAGTATCAATCACACTCCGACCTCATTTCTGCACTTTTCGTTGCAGAAAAGCACAACCAATTGTTGATGAAACATCACAATACTAGACCGGTTGGCTCACAAGCTGTGCCTGAAGCACACGCTACTCGGAGGAACTCTAAAGGCCGTAAACGTGGAAAAGGAAATGAGGCGAGTGGGGGACGCGGATCGACCCGAAGTCGAGGCCGTGGTAGGGGAAGAGGTAGAGGTCGCAACAATGCACAATCTAGTGCAACTAATAATAATGCACCTCAAGATAAACCATCGAGATCACGTGCACATAACAAACAACTCTGTCACAAGTGTGGATGCGACGACCATTGGTCTCGCCAGTGTCGAACTCCAAAACATTTGGTGGAGGCGTATCAACGTATGCTAAAAGACAAAAATGGGAAGGCTCATCACGGTGAAACACACCACACCGACCTGCCTAAAGCAGGCTTTGTCATATACAAAGGATGACCTCTTGGGTGCACATATGACTATTGACAACAAAAATAATTTAATACGTTCTTGATAAAGTAGGACCTAAGTGATCCCTTGTGCGGCTGATCAATCAGCGTCTGTAATCTTGGCTCTCCTTAGCATTCCTCATATCTAAACGTAACCAAACATACACTTAAGTGCTTATGGAGATTAATGTGTTGTGCTTAGTAGATAACGCTACTACACATACTATCTTAAAAGATAGACAATTTTTCCAAACATTAACCGAAAAGAAAGGAAGTGTCACTACTATTTCCGATGACGACATACAAATTGTTGGCTCCGGAAGAGCCTCGATCATTCTACCTATGGGTACCGAGCTGATAATCGAAAATGCTTTATTGTATCCACAATCAAAGCGTACCCTCCTCAGTTTCAAAGACATTCGACTGAATGGCTATCACATTGAAACAAATACTGAGGACAATAGTGAATATCTCTTGATGACTCACTATTTAAATTGTCGTAAACACATCGTCCAAAAACTTCCATCTTTCTCGTCTGGCTTGTATTACACATACATCAGACCCTCAAATCTCCATATAGCTCTTAATCTAAAATTTAATGATCCAAATTCTTTCAAACTATGGCATAAGCGGTTAAAACATCCAGAACAATCCATGATGCGTCGGATTCTATGTAATTCATCTGGCCATAACATAACACACAACAGAATCCCTTCTGTTAATGAATACATATGTGATGCTTGCACAATGGGTAAACTCATAATTCGTCCTTCTAGTAGTAAAGTAAGAACTAAATCTCCTAAATTCCTTGAGCGGATTAAAGGAGATATTTGTGGACCAATACATCCAGCATCTGGACCATCTCAATATTTTATGGTCCTAATAGATGCATCCACTCGGTGGACTTATGTAACGATGCTATCCACTCGCAATACTGCTTTTGCAAAGCTTATTGCACAGATCATCCTGTTGGGATCTCAATTCCCAGATCATCCTATTAAATTCATTCGTATGGATAATGCCGGTGAATTCACCTCTAAGGCATTCGATGATTTTTGCATGGCACTGGGAATCAAAGTGGAGCATTCGGTCCCTCATGTTCATACTCAAAATGGTCCAGCTGAATCATTAATTAGACGTCTTAAATTAATCGCTAGACCGCTACTATAAAAAACGAACTTACCTGTTTCATGTTGGGGGCATGCAATCTTACATGCATCATCACTAATCCAATTCCGACCAACTGCATATCATGAATATTCCCCTATTCAACTCGTGCGTGGAAATGAACCTAACATTTCCCATCTGCGTACATTCGATTGTGCAGTGTATGTTCCAATACCACCACATAAGCGAACATCTATGGGCCCACAAAGGAAACTCGGTATTTACATTAATTTTGTATCTCTCACAATACTTAAATACCTCGAGCCTTTAACTGGGGATCAGTTTACAGCCCGTTTCGCTGACTGCACATTCGACGAAGATCTATTTCCGGCCTTAGGGGGAGAGAAAAATACCACAATTAATAAATGCCGTGAAATTATGTGGAACACAAAAGATCTTCAATACTTAGGCCCACGCACAAATCAAACTTGAACCAGAAGTTCAAAAGAAAATAAACTTGCAATAATCAGCAAGTAATCTGCCAGATGCATTATCAAATGCATTACTGATTATAAATGAAGTGACTGTGAATAGTTAAGGATGCCCCTATACGCCAGAAGCGTAATGAACCTCCTTACACAAAACCATGGTATATTAATGCTAATAATATATTCAGTTACTCATGAAATCTCCTGAAGAGATTCGTCCTGAAGACGAGAAATCCTAGTAAAACGCACGTGCACATAGCAATCAAAATACTAGGATTGCGGAACACCCAGATCAATGGGAAATGATCAAGATCTGGTTTACATGAATCTTAAATAAACACAGGAGACAAACATATCACTGTTGTCGACAACATCTTCGTACCCATAGTTGCTCTTTCTAAAATCTGGTACCAGTATCTAAATTTGATTAGATGCAATAGAAAGAAGCAAATATGGAAGAGCTAGACTCGCAAAATAAACTGTTTTGTTCTATCGTATATACCCCCTAAATATTTTATCCCTGAAGGATATAAATGGGTATTAATACGAAACAAAATGAAGTTGAGAGATACAAAGCGAGATTAACAGCTTAAGGGTTTTTCGCAGTGACCCATTATTGAGTTTGATGTGATCAAACAAATACTCCTGTTGTTACTATTATAAAGTTCCGCCATATATCATTGGCAGTTAAATGCAGTTAATGAACATAATTACCGCATACTTATACGGATCATTAGATTCTGACATCTATATGAAAATCCCTGATGGATTAACTATTCCCAAATGAGGAATAACGAACATCGTAGTATGTTCAGCATTAAATTGCAACGCTCGTTATATGGCTTAAAACAGTCAGGTCGTATGTGGTATAATCGACTAAGCGAATTCCTCCTGAAGAAGGAATACGTAAATAACGAGGCTTTTCCTTGTGTCTTTATTAAGAAATCCCTTAATGTTTTTGCATCATCTCGGTGTATGTGGATGATCTAAACATTATCGGAACAAGGAAAGAGATTGAAGAAGCAAGTTCAATCTTAAAATCTGAATTTGAAATGAAAACTTTGGGTAAAACCAAGTTCTGTCTCGGTCTGCAGATCGAGCATTTCCCTGAAGGAATATTGATACACCAATCAGCTTACCTAAAGAAAGTGTTGGAAAGATTCCATATGGATATATCTCATCCTTTAAGCACTCCAATGGTAGTCCGTTCCCTCGATTTGGAAAAGGACCCATTTAGACCTAAAGAAGATACCGAAGAGCTATTGGGACCTGAAGTTCCATATCTAAGTGCAATTGGTGCACTGCTCTATCTTGCAAACTGCACTAGGCCCGATATTGTCTTTGCAGTCAATCTACTTGCAAGGTTCAGTGCCTCCCCTACGAGGAGACATTGGAATGGTGTGAAACATATTTTACGATATCTTCAAGGTTCTCAAGATCTTGATCTTTTCTATCAAAGAAACCAAGACAAAACACTTATAGGTTATGCTGATGCTGGTTATCTATCTGATCCCCATAATGCGAAATCGCAAACGGGTTATGTTTTCCTCTGTGGTGGAACAGCCATTTCATGGAGATCTGTCAAACAAACTTTGGTGACCACATCGTCAAACCACTCAGAGATCATAGCTCTGTACGAAACTGCACGAGAATGTGTGTGGTTAAAGTCCCTTATAAAACACATTCACGATTCGTGTGGTATCCCTTCTGTTGACTTAAGCCCTTCAATTATCTACGAAGATAATGCTGCATGTATTGCACAAATGAGCAACGGCTATGTCAAAGGGAACTTGACGAAACATATATCCCCAAAATTCTTTTATCCTCACGAACTCCAGAAGAGTGGTGAGATCACGATAAAACAAGTACGCTCAACTGACAATCTAGCTGATTTGTTCACTAAATCCCTTCCCACTTCGACTTTTGAAAAGTACGTACATGGAATCGGGATGCGTCGACTTGGAAGGTTGTTATCTTCAGGGGGAGTAACAAATGTTAAACAATCCTGATGATTGTATCCTCGAGGCCATTTGTAACACTCCACTAAGTAACACTTGCATTCTTCCTTGTCATATTATATCCAAGGGGGAGTGTTATAATATATGTAAATATATTATTATATTTTATGGATATAATATTAGATATATCCAGTGGGCTTTAGGCCCACAAGACTTAGGGTTAGGTATCCTTTATATATTGTATCTTCCCTTTGTCTTCTCTACATTCTACACATTCATTGTAACGGCAGTTCTTAATAGTATACTCTCCTGGCTTGGTCGCCCCCAGACGTAGTCACTTTGTGACGAACTGGGTCATCAATATTGTCCATTTACTTTTATGCTTTACGCTTTCCTCTCAATATTACAACACAATAAACCCCTATTTTTTCTCAATATTTTGACAAGTTATATTGACAAGGTACCTATTTAAATAAATTAACTCTTTAATTTTAGTCTTTTAAGTTTTTAATTATAAAATTAGTTCCTTAAGTTTGAATAGGTCAATATCTTTAAAAAAAACTACATATAAAATAGTAATTGAAACTAAAGAAATTAATTAAATTCTGATAATTTTTTTAAAATCAGATTAGTATTTAAATAATTAAATTAAAATAAATTAAAAAATACATAAAATTAACAAAACTAAAATAAAATTAAAATTAAGAACTAAAATTTCAAATATCCAATTAAATCTTTAACAAATAGTTAAAAAAGTGTAACTTAATCTTTAAAAATATTGTTTTCCTTTTTTATTTATTTTTTAATTTGAATTTGTAGGGTTTAGATTAATGAATAAAAATTAAAAATTAATTCTGTTCTAATTAATCTCAGGTAAAGTATAATATAGTCTTTTCATCATCAATTTGGGAAATTTTTTATTGATTGAAAGTGGGTAAAATATATAGATTAATTAATTTAAATAAGGACCTTTTCAACACAAATTGTGGAAAATAAATATGAATTTATTAAAACAATCGTACCGATTGATGAGGTGTCATCAAATTTAATCATGAGAACATGGGTTGATCATTATTTCATGTCAACTCATATGACTCTGCCTAAATTTTATTTTATTTATTTATTATTTAAATGAAGGAACTAAAAAAATTATGCAAATTAGACTAATTTTGAAAGAACTAATTTTAAAAATAAATAACTTAAAAGAATAAAATTAAATTCAATAAAACTTAAAAAGAATTTATGCAAATTAGAGATTTTGGAGTATGAGTATTGAAACTCTTAATACGAATATTAGGTTAGAATTTAAGCAAATTAAGTTAGAATTTACAATGTGCATTACTTATAAAAATTATAAATAAAAAAATAGTTAAGAGATCTCAAAATTTGTGAATATTTATATATTTATATTACCATTAAATTATAATAAATTTTTTTATCATTTTATAAGGCTATAAAATTTGGTAAAATTTAAAAGAGAAAATAAAATACTTTTTAAGTCATAGTTATCTTGAATTAATATTTTCAAATATTGATATTTATATATTATATTTAAATTGAATAGCATATTAATTTAATTTTTTAAAATAATCTTATTATTATTATTATTATTTAATTTTTAATTAAAAAAAGAATCGGCGCTACATTCATAAATCATCCTAAATCCACTCTAATTTAACAACCAAACTTTAAATTATTTTAAATCACTAATATATTATAAATTCACTGATTTATTTTAAATCACTAATTTAATAATTTTAATCTAATTTGCATAAATTCTAACCTAATATTCGTAATTAAGAGTTTCACTGCTCATACACCAAAAATCTCTAATTTGCATAATATTTTTTAAAGTTCTATTGACTTTAATTTTAATCTTTTAGTTTGTATAATTTTAAAATTAGTTCTTTGAGTTTGTGATCAATTTATAAAATAAATAAAAACTACGCATGTAATAAAGTTTAATAAGTAATTAGTTAATAAACAATTTATTTAAAATTAGTTAATTTTAAAGAGTAAAAACATACAAGTACACAAAGATAGAATATTTAAAAACAATTTAAATATTTTTAACAACTTAGCTAATCAAAGTGGTGTTATTCCAACTAACTTCAACTTATGTCCCACCAAAATTGTGAATAAATAGGTGTGTTTACTGAAGGACCAAAATAATGAAAATAAATGTGTATTTGTACAACAAGATAGATGCTAGAGGGAATTCGGAGGAGGGGGCAAGTATATAAATATTTTTAACAACTTAGCTAATCAAAGTGGTGTTATTCCAACCAACTTCAACTTATGTCCCACCAAAATGGTGAAGAAATAGGTGTGTTTACTGAAGGACCAAAAATAATGGAAATAAATGTGTATTTGTACAACAAGATAGATGTTAGAGGGAATTCGGAGGAGGGGGCAAGTATTTAAATATTTTTAACAACTTAACCAATCAAAGTGGTGTTATTGCAACCAACTCCAACTTATGTCCCACCGAAATTGTGAATAAATAGGTGTATTTACTAAAGGACCCAAATAATGGAAATAAATGTGTATTTGTACAACAAGATAGGTGTTAGAGGGAATTCGGAGGAGGGGGCAAGTATTTAAATATTTGAAATGTGATTGTTAAATATTTTTAATTACTTATTAAACTTTTTAATTAGTTTAATAAGTTACTTGTTTACTTTTTAAAATTAGTTAAATATTTTTAATTACTTATTAAAATTTTTAATTAGTTTAACAAGTTACTTGTTTACTTTTTAAAATTAGTTAAATATTCTATCTTTGTGTACTTGTATGTTTTTAAATTGTCTTTTTGTGAGCACAATATTACAATATTCACGCGTTCCGTTGACCGTTGTCCGGATTTTAGAGAATTACGTATCGCTTACATTGACCGTCGATACAATGTAACTAACATACTGGAACACATCATTAACCCAATTTATTTGGTAGGAGGTAATGTGGAGTTGGTTGGAATGCTATCAAATATATAGTTCCATGAATCCTAAATCAATTCCCCTGTGATGAAGCTGCCCTATCTTATGGTCAAACGTTTTATAGTATTGACCGTTCAAATTGGTGAATAAAACATAACCATGCACCACATCGAAAAATAGTCAATATTCCTTGTAATATGTAGTGGAACGGTGGAATGTGGTCGAACGGGAAGGTATTACAATATTCATGCGTTCCGTTGATCGTTGTCTAGATTTTAGAGAATTACATATTGCTTACATTGACCGTCGATACAATGTAACTAACATATTGGAACACATCATTAACCCAATTTATTTGGTGGGAGGTAATGTGGAGTTGGTTGGAACGTTATCAAATAACTTGACAAAATATTGAGAAAATATAGGGGTTTATTGAACTGGGAAGTCCGGCTGGTGAGTTGGCATCCACTTTGAACATGAGAATATGTGTTGATCATTATTGGACGTCAAATCACATGACTTTCCAATTTTTAATTTTTTTATTTAAATGTAGGAATTGAAAAAATTAGTTTAATTAACAAAAAAATCATTTTCATATATATTTTTAGCAAATTCAGCTTTCAAATAAACCGGTTACTACAATTTGAAAGAGTAAAAAAAAAATTATTTGAAATGTGATTGTTAAATATTTTTAATAAAATAAATATTTTTTAATAAAATAAATCCTTCACCTGAGATTAATTAGAACATAATTAATTTTAAATTTTTATTCATTAATCTAATCCCTACAAATTCAAAATAAAAAATGAATAAAAAAGGAAAATCAAATAATAATAATAAAATTCTCACAATTTTATTTTAAGATGATTTGAATGTCACTGTGAGGAATTCTCACAATTTTATTTTAAAATGGTTTGAATGTCAATTCTATAAAACATTTGACAGTATGAATATTAAAAAAAATCATTTAAAAATAAAATTTAAAATAATATATACAAAATCAACCTAAACTTCAAAAAAAAAAAATCTTTTAGAAAAAGCTAAAATTCAGATTTTTTAAATTTACTAAAATTCATAAATATTTAAATTAAAATTTAATTATATTTTAATTTTAATTTTCTTGAATTAAAATTTAAAGTTCTTAAAATTAATTTCTATTTTTAAATATTTTTAAAGATTCAGTTAGACGTTTTTAACTATTTGTTAAAAATTTAATTGGATATTTGAAAATTTAGTTCTTAATTTTAATTTTTTTTAGTTTAGTTAATTTTATATATTTTTTAATTTAATTATTTAAATACTAATCTGATTTTTAAAAAAATATCAGAATTTAATTAATTTCTTTAGTTTCAATTACTATTTTATGTGTAGTGTTTTTTAAGATATTGACCTATTCAAATTTAAGGAACTAATTTTATTATTAAAAACTTAAAAAACTAAAATTAAAAAGGTAATTTATTTAAATAGGTACCTTGTCAATATAACTTGTCAAAATATTGAGAAAAAATAGGGGTTTATTGAACTGGGAAATCCGGCTGGTGAGTTGGTATCCACTTTGAACATGAGAATATATGTTGATCATTAATGGACGTCAAATCACATGACTTTCCAATTTTTTTTTTTAAATTTTTTTATTTAAAAACTTAAAAAACTAAAATTAAAAAGTTAATTTATTTAAATAGGTACCTTGTCAATATAACTTTTTTTTAATTTTTTTATTTAAATGTAGGAATTGAAAAAATTAGTCTAATTAACAAAAAAATTATTTTCTTATATATTTTTTAGCAAATTCAGCTTTCAAATAAACCGGTTACTACAATTTGAAAGAGTCAAAAGAAAATATTATTTGAAATGTGATTGTTAAATATTTTTAATAGAATAAATATTTTTTAATAAAATAAATCCTTCACCTGATTTAATTAGAACATAATTAATTTAAAATTTTTATTCATTAATTTAATCCCTACAAATTCAAAATAAAAAAGGAAAATCAACATAGGTGTTTTTTATTGGATTAAACACAAATGGTTAATAAAACTCACTATAATGTAAAGAGGGTTATATAAAGAGGGCCGATCTGGAACAACATCAGAATAATGGTACAATAGAAATACTTAATGAAGAATATAGTAAATTTGAAATCATCGAGCATCAATTCTCTAATATATTAGGATGGCAAAAGCATGGGAAAACAGGTGCTTGATATTAATGCTACACTTAAGCTCTAGTAGAAGATCCTCAACAGTAAGAATTGTTCCACTCACAACTGGAGAAGGAAGTCCAGATAGTACCTAACTCTTAAATCCCAAATTTACTCAAAATGTGAAAAATACTGAGTGTGAATGGATAAATCAGATTGATAATTCCCAAATAAAATTTGAATCTTGAAACATCCATTAAGAAATTTGATTCGTAAAACCAACTAAAATCTGAACACATCAAATCAGAAAAGTATCCAAATACTTGTTGCAATTGAAAAACCTAAATTTTCGTTTGCTAATGGAAACAAATCAAAACCGAAGAACAACATAGTCACTTTTTCTGATGATACAAATATTGGACCATATTTACATGGTTATACACTAAAATCCTTTTTCTACAAAAAAAAAGTCACTAACAAACTAACAACAATACTGACTTTTTGAAGAAAAAAATTGTGGCCAACCTTTGCTGAATTCAAATCTATTAAAAATTACAGTAAATAATTTTCTAAACATAAACACCTCAGAAACAACAATCTAAAAATTCAAAACCTGAAATTTACAGTAAAAAAATTTGAAACCTAAAACATTGAAGGCGACTATGGCGTTACTCAGACGGCACCGGCCTTCCACGGAACGGAGCGGCGGCCTTCAGATCAGGCTTATCACAGACGGCCTTCATCTATTAAAAAATTCCTAAAAATATTTTGTCCAATTCACACATACTATAACAGAAATTATGAATCAAGCTCTTTCTCTATTCAATAGTGTGTATGAAATAGAAATATTTTGTTCTTAATCGAAACAGAAAACACATGTATAATCAATCATCAAAGAACAAAAGCCTATTTCATAGTCATTTTTTCTGAAATTAACATCATACAAATAGCAAACCTGGATTGAGGAGCGGTATTTCTGAAATCGAATCGGGAGCCGAATGTGGAATAACCCAGTTGAATCTTAAACTACCAGCCAAATCTTGTACAGAACACAAATCTGAGGAAGATCCCTAGGGAAATCGTAATATTACATCATTCAACATGAACTCTAACCAAGACGTCCAAAATATTGGGCATAAGCCCAAAGAACAGATGGCGATGAAGTGAAAGTCGCCGGTGACAAAACCAGGGCAAAGTTGCACTAGTCCGAGAAGAAGGAATCACCGGATCCTTCATAACACGTTTAATATGATAGGTTGAATTGTGGGGGTTTGTATTTTAAAGTTTATTTTTTAAATGTAAAATGAAAATAAAAGAGTTGCTTGGATTATATATTTTGGGATTGGAAGGAGTGAGTTGGACCAAGGGTAATAATGTCAATTAAAGTCAACGGCAAAAAAGATCTTTTAAAAGTTACAGGGCAAAAAAGATCTTTGAGGTTAGAAAAAGGGCAAAATAGATCTTTTTCCATTTTAAATTACCCGTTTTAGGGTTTTTTTTAAATTATCGCATGTTTTATTTTTTATTATACAACTAATATGATTTTCAGATGGTTTAGCAAAATAAGCAAAATCGTGATTTAGGTTCACGATATACAGCGGCTCCGTTAATCCATCTATTCTCCGTGAAATGTCATGTGTTATTGGATTCTTTCTGTGAAATAATCAACACACAATTTGGAATTTGTCGTATTGTGCTTTGATTGTCATGTCATGTATCTAAAATTAATTTTGTGTTTTTTGTTCAAAAAAAATAATTCTGTGTTTTTTGACCTATTCCGTTTCCTTCAAAGAAGTTTTTTTTTTCACACTTACCGAAAGAATGCAACCTCAAAATTTTGAGAAGAAGAACCATAAATCATAAAATAAAATCAAAACCTAACTGGAACTACATTTAAAATAATGGTTTGTGAGTGGATCCTCTGTTGGGTGACAAACCAGCAAATGGAGCTGGGCTTTAAACGAAAATAAAATACATGGATCAACACATTGATATCATGAGATCATCTATTGCCGATTGATCATATGGTTGTTACAGTAATTGGACTGATTCAATTTCTTTTTTTTTCTCCATTTTTTTAGGTCAACCAAAAGATATCGTATATATTATTAAACTCTAACTTCCCACATTCAGTAAACTCAACTAGCAAAGTGATAATTCATTTATTATATAAATAATTTTAATTTATAAAATAAACAAATGGGACAAGTTTCCAAAAAAAAAAAAAAAAAAATTAAATTTGGGATATTTATTTTTTAGGACAGTATCTTATAACTGTTTGTAAAAAGAGGACATTATCTTTACGGGCTTATAATTTTAGGCCACTTTCTTTTAAGTTTTGCAAATTTAGGCCAATTAACTTCACATGAGCATGTGATACATTAAACAGGCCTAATACTCCACCATAGCTGCTTAGTGGTATCCACATCAATAAAATTCCTCCACATCATTAAGCAGCCATGGTGGAGTATTAGGCCCATTTAAGGTATCACATGTTACTCATGTGAGATTTGGCCCGAAATTAGCATTAATTGGTCTAAATTTGCAAAAGTTAAAAGAAAGTGGCCTAAATTTGCAAAACTTAAAAGAAAATGGCCTAAAATTGCAAGCCCGCAAAGATAGTGTCCTCTTTTTGCAAATAGTTATAACATACGGTCCTAAAAAATAATTTTTCCAATTAAATTTTAACAACATCGTTTAAAGTGATGCGAATCACGACTCCGAAGAATACTGTTGGTCCCTTAAAGTGGTCAAGGTCTAGAGGTGGGGGGGTGAATAGACCTTGAGTCCAAAATCAGATTTTTTAAACTTTTCAAAAGGATGGATTCTAGAACCTTACAGTAACCCTTTTTTTTAAAGTTTAAAAATAACAAGTCTACAAGAGTTTTATAAACTGGACCACAAAGGTTACAGCTGTAGACTAACAAGTCTGCAGCAGCATAGTTCAAAACTTTGCAAAATAAACAAGCACTTGTAGACAAAAGTATCAGAGGTGTTCTCACAATTAAGATTGTATTGAGGACACTCTAATGTGCAGCGGAATAAAGTGAGTGATAATGAAAAACAATATAAACAAACTTAACAGCTGAGTGACTTAGAGAAGTCTACATCTGTAGAGTTAGTTGTTGATAGAATTTACTAATCGTGTTCGTTTATGTGGCTTTATAACAGATTAATTCTACCAAACAATAATCTTATGATTTATGTTCTTGGATATAATATGAAGAGGGAGAGTAGAGAGTTTAGAGAAAGAAATATTGTAATAGGTGTTGTAATTATTATGAGAGAATTGTGTGAATAGTACAAGAGAGGTCTTATTTATAGATATGCGAGTGTGAGACGGCACCTTTTGAGCCTATTTAGCTTCCGGTGTTGACGAAGGTCCGTAACCTTCGTCCTGGTCCCTTACATTGCTCCTTACATCGTGCCTCATCCTACTACAATGTCTTAGGCTAGATGGGTCTCATTAAGAACCTCGCCGTAAACCACCCTTGTGGATAAACCGGACGGAGGGAAAAAGAGCGCGCCATCGGGATCCTATCGACTACCAGGCGAGCTCGGAGGTGGGCTTCAGTGGTTTGGGCGAGCTCTGGGGTGAGCTCCAGTGCCTTGCATGGCTTATGAGCGTCATGCGGTGATGGACCTCGGCGAGGCCTTCATGGGGATAGGGGGCGAGCTCGGGGCGAGCTCCAGTGTCTTCATGGGATAGGGGCGAGCTCCTCTGGGCGAGCTACGCAGGTGAGCTGCCCCCATGTGGGCGAGCTCCACACTTCTGTGGATCTGGGTGGGTCCTGGCGGCCTGCCAAACCTTGGTGATTATCCATATGCTAATTATGTTAGTTCGCCAGTCCAACATTTGCCCCCCCAGCTCGCACGTATCATGACTTCGTCAAATGTGCGGGCGAGCTGGAGAATTTGAGTTTAGGTGAACTGTCCCTGGGTGACTGCCGAGCTAGCAAGCGAGCTCGGCCAGGGCGGCTGTTTTGGCCGACGTGGTGCAGGAACCCAGGAGTCATGCATGTCTTTTGAGGCCTCGGTTCCCGCCCACCATCATGTCAACTTTCAAATTTTTTGCAAACAGGTCCCCGCACTTCCTGGATATCGCACCTCTCCCCGACGTCTATAAATAGGGGGAAGTGGATTCATTTCCTCACTTTCTGCATTTTCGAATTCTCAGAGCTTTCCCGGCGATCGATTTTTCTTGAGTTTGACGGATTTTCGAAGGCTCTTCAAGGTAGGATTCGATCTTTTCTCCCCTTTTCTTTTACCTTTTTACTTGATTTTTCTTTCATTTCTCAGAGTTCCTCGAACGACACCGTACCTTGACTTTGGACTACCGGACTGTGGATTTTTGGACTGTGCCAAAAACCCCTTGGACTTCTTTGAGACCATGTCGACACACTCCTCGAGTAGGACCCTTTCAGACCGGAACCCCGATAAATGGCCGATAATTGAGGATGAGCCACCCCGGGTTCCATACGTGGAGATCGGCTCCAGCTCCGAGGTGACCTCGGTAGCTCGCCAGGTCTCCGGTGAGCTACGTAGCGAGCTACATCCCGATCCAGAGGAAGGAGCCTCCAGCTCCGTATACCGCGAGGTATGGAAGGAAGGCGGCGAGGTCGCCCAAGAGGAAAGAGTTGCCAGTGGCAACGAAGGGCCCGAGGAGGTTGATGAGGGTATCGCCGAGGTCGGCGAGGAAGGTGGCGACCTGGAGGAAGTTACGCTCTAATGGTTCCGTCGTATCGGTTTCCCGGAACCCCAGCTGGTTGAGTACCAGGTTCCCACCCAGGTCGTTCATCCATTCGATTGGAACGAGTATGTCACCGAGTATGCGGCGAGCTTCCCCCACCCAGACCGGATACCCCCCGCCGACCCCACCGACCTGGAGGAAGTTGCCCCATCTGAATACAAGGCTGGCGAGGTGGTGAGCCTCATTGATGAATGCGACCTGCCCATCATACGCAGGGAGTATCGCATCCCGCTCGACATCTTCATGTATGCACCAATGAAGAATGAGCGGGCCGATGCGCCTCCTGAGGGGATGACCGTTTTGAATGTTGATGTCCTAAGGGCCGGGCTTACATTGCCATTGCACCCGTTCATCGGCCAATACCTTGCCGACAATAATTTAGCCATCACCCAGCTCACCCCGAATGCATGGAGCAACCTTCTCCCCGCCCTTTCCGTCTTTGGATTGGAGGGCTATGAGAACGCAACGACCTCGGCGGACCTGGGCGAGCTCTTCGCCGTGACCAAGCGGGCGCAAGACGGCGCGGGATACTATTATCTGAAAGCTCGCCCGGGGGAAAAATTTCTCGGGGACTTGCCCAATAAAGTCCGTAATTGGAAAAAGCAATTTTTCTTCATAGGCGGAGATTGGCGAGCCTCCAGCACGTACCACGGACGGGGTGACCGTATTCCCACTCCGGAGGGATATAGGGAAGCCAGCAGTAGGTCGCCTATTTCAGTGTGCGTGGGTTGAATTAGATATACTAATTCTAATTTTCTTTCTTTTTGCAGTTCCGAAGCGCCACAAACCAGTAGGGGCAGGCCTAAGGTATCGGCCCAGTTCGATGTGGTGCGCGCCATCTTCTGCTTGAGAAGCAAGAAGGATAGGCAGGTCGCCCACCTGTGCGCGCACCATTGCCTGCGGCTCGCCGGGCTCCTTACACTGCCGCACCACCTCGATATCCAAGGTCCCAAGCTCCCAGGTTTAACTCTTTGAAGCTCGCCTATGGGGGGTGTAGCTCGCCCATCATGCTGACATTTGCAGTTTTTGTGCAGGAGGTAGCTTCGTCGCCATTCCGATCGCTGAGGTCCCCGAGGCCTACCAAATTATCAAAGAGCATTTTGGAATGGGCCCACCTCGCCCCAACAGACTTGCCCCGCCGTCCGTGCTCGCATTGGAGGCGAGCAAGGAGGCAGAGCTCGCCTCCAAGAAGGGCGAGGTAGGGGGGTCGGGGACCCAGAGGGAAAAAGCCAAGGCTCCCGAGAAGTCCAAGGCTACAGAGGTCGCTCGAACCGGCCGAGGTGGGGGGCGAGTTGTCGCCCCCTCCGAGCGAGGTCGAGGGAAGAAGGGTTCCCAAAGCGAAGGATCCCGAGCTGGCGAGGAGGATCCCCCAGCTCGCAAGAGGACTAGGTACACGGGCCTGGTCGACGAGGATTCCGACCTAGTCGAGAGGATCTTGGTGAGGTTCGGGCAGGGGGGATCTGCTCAATCCGCTGCCCCGCTGGCAGCCACGCCTATCTGGAGCTCGCCCCCCTCGCCATCTCGATTCGGGGTGCAAACCAATGATGACACGCTCCTTGGTTGGGACCCTGACCGAGCTCAGTAAGTAGTTCGCCTAACCGACCTTCATTGCTCATTGTTTTCTATTTTTCTAACATTTTCTCTTCTTTGATCTCGCAGTTATGCCCCAATCGCCTTCCCGAATCGCCACGAGGCGCTGCATGCCTTCGAGCGATCTCGCTCCCTCACGTTGATGCGGAGCCTCCCTCCGGACGTAGCCCGAAATGCTGTGAGTGAGATGCCAAGGCATTGGACGACCCAGTTGGTGGCGAACATCAACAGCCAGGACCTGAAGGAGAACCTCCTCCTCTCGGCTCATCATGCGAGTAGATTGATGCTCGTCAATCAGAAGGCTCTCGAGCAGGTCGCCGAGTTGGAGGCAGGTCGCTCCGACAGGAATAAAAGAATGTTGGCTTTGGCGGACACCGCTGATAAGGCGAAAAGGCAGGCGCAGCTCACCGAGGAAAGGGCCAAGGCGTCATTGGCAGCCAAGCGGAGTGCCCTTCAGCAGCTCAAGGATGTTCAACACCGGCTCTCCAGGCTCGAGCAGAAGACAGAGGCGAGAATAAAGGCTAAGGAAGAGGAGCTCGCCGCCCAGCTCGCCCAGGAGGTCGGCAATCACGGGATTACTAAGAAGGACCTCGCACTGCAGCGGGGCCTGATGAAGAGTGCCAATGCCGAGTGTGAAAGGCTAAGAGGCGAGCTGGAGGCGAAGGCCAACGAGGTTGCCGAGCTGTGGAATGTTGCTTCTTCCTCGCCGGATCTGGGGGCTGTGAAGGCCGAGGTCTCTGACAGAGGATGCGTCCAATGTTAAGCCGAGGTCTTGCGAACTCTTTGGTGGGCTCGGGCTCACAAGGACGACGAGGTCGAGGCAGTTGTGGGTGACTTCAAGGTCTGCCTGGATCGAGTCCCCTTTCTGGATGGTGCCGAGCTGGACATTGGCGACCTCCCAGAGCTCGGAATCCCCCTCGACTTCGTGCCAGCTTGCTTCCAAGTTATCAAGACAGTCGAGGTGCCGGAGCTGAACCTTGGTGAGGCAGAGGAGGTCGCTCGCGAGGAGGATCGCGTCCCCCTCACTATCGAGCAACTGTAGGAGGCTTGTGGGGATGCCATGCTGAATTTTGGGCGAGTTCGATGCCAGTGGGCTAACTGGTAATATCACTTCCGAGGCCGAGCTCGCCATTCCCGCTACCCAGGTCGCCCCTGCCCCTGCCGAGGTCGCTGCTGATGTGCCTACTGCCGCCGCTGCTCCCGACACTTAGGCTCTTTTCCTTGCTTTCTAGAATGACTTTTTTATTTCTCAACTTGTAGTAGGTCGCCAGGCTCCATGGCTCGCCTAGAAGGAGCTCGATTTTTGTAGTCTTTTGTTTTTGTTTTAAGTAGATGCAGCTCACCGGGCACGTGCAGCTCGCCCAAAAGGAGCTTTTTGTAGTTCAAAGATGGCCAGCTGGTCTGCCTTTGTGGCCAGCACTGCTACTCATACTTATGATTTTTTCAAGTATATTTTTTGCTTGAAAATTTCTTAAGTATTTTTTGAATATAAGTCGAGCATTTTTTGTCCAACTCTTTCCACTTACGTCTTTGCTCTTTTACGTTATAACTTTTAAAATAACTCGTTCTTGTTTATTTTTCTGGTACATAATTGTTCGTCTTATTCTACTTTGAGAAGCGAATTGTTCATTTTACGTCACTTACGACTACGAATTGTACCTCTGTTTTGAGAGTGCGTATTCTTTGTCTTACGCCACTTAGGGCCGCGAATCATTCGTCTTAGACCACTTAGGGTGGCAAACTGCACTTTGATTGATTCACGTTGGGCCGTTGGGTTTCATGAACCTTGCCTTAGACGTTTTTTCATCTTTTTCGCGAATTTTTCTAACTTATGGCAGTAGGTGCTTAGCAACCCTTTAAGAAGGGTACCTTCGTGACCTTGGGCACTTTGGCCTTTGCCTTCGAGCTATTTAATTACAACGCTTGGGACCTTGGTCCTTGCGCATTGCGGATTTCTGAGTTCGTGGGTGAGCTGGGCTTGGCGAGCTCCCTGGAGCAGTGGGCGACCTGGTGCAGTTCGCCTGGTTGGAGAGCTGCACAGGTCCAAACACTTGGGAATTTTTCTGAATTTCTCTGACTTTATAAATTTTCTGACTTTTTATAGCAACGTAATTTACATTGGTTGCCATCGACATTTCTGATGTAAACCTTCGACTAGTCTATTACAGGATTCTAGTCTATTGGTAGAACTTTTTTAGATGTGCCGCGCTCCAGGTGTACGATGAAGCTTTGCCTTCCGCGTCTTCTAGATCATAGGTACAGTTTGGCCAGCCTGCGGTGATCCGGAACAGTCCTTCCCAGTTTGGACCGAATACGCCTGGTGGAGTCATCAATTTCTTTTTCAACACCAGGTCCCCGACCTTGAATTTTCGGTCTCGGACCTGAGAGTTGTAATACTTTTCTGCTCTACGCTTGTAGGTGGCGTTCTTCATTTCTGAAAAAGCTATGGTCTCTTCGATCAGATCTTTCTCTACTGTCAGGGCTTCGTCATTCTTTTCCTCATCATACCCCACCACCTTCCAAGTCTTGTTCTGGACTTCGACCGGGACCACGGCTTCAGTCCCGAAGGCTAGGGCAAACGGGGTCTCCCCGGTGCTAGCCCTATAGGAAGTTCTATAAGACCATAGGACCTCCGGGAGTTCGTCTGCCCAGCTCCCTTTCTTTTCTTCGAGGCGGAGCTTCAATATGTGTTTCAGAATCTTGTTCACCGCCTCGACCTTGCCGTTCGACTGGGGATGATATGGAGTTGAGTAGTGCTTCTTGATGTTCCATGAACTGCAGAAGTCCCTCAACTTCTGTCCGTCGAACTGCCTTCCATTATCAGTAATGACCGACTGCGGGAGCCCAAATCTGCAGATCAGGTTTTTCCAAATGAAGCCGATCATCCTTTCTTGGGTTATAGTTGTGAGAGCTTCGGCCTCAGCCCACTTAGTGTAGTAGTCTACTGCTACAACAGCAAACTTTACACCGCCTCTACCAGGTGGAAATGGGCCGATCAAGTCGATTCCCCATTTCGCGAAAGGCCATGGGCTGAAAACAGACTTCATCTGGTTGGTTGGGGAGTGGATGTTAGGTGCAAAAAGTTGGCACTTTCTGCACCTTCGAGCGAAGCTGATGGCATCTTTGCGAAGAGTGGGCCAGTAGTAGCCCTGCCTGATCGTCTTGTATGCCAATGCTTGCCCCCCAGCGTGACTCCCACAAATCCCTTCATGAATTTCTTCTAACACTTCGGACCCCTGCTTTCTAGTTAGGCATTTGAGTAGAGGTAGAGAGAATCCACGTTTGTAGAGTTGGCCATCCAGCAGCGTATATCTGGCAGCTTGCTTTACTAGCCGGCTAGCTTCCCAGGTGTCTATGGGGGTTGTTCCGTCTGTCAAATATTTTTGGATTGGAGTGCACCAATCTTCACCATCTTCACTATCCTACTGCCCCCCACTCGAGGTTTGATTTATCTTGTAATCGGACGTCGAGGGGTTTTTCAGTGTGGTGATCACAACCTCCGTGAATTCAGCTTCGCCGTTGCTAGTAGCTAGCCGGGCTAGAGCATCTGCTTGTGTGTTTTCTAGCCGCGGTATCTGATTGATGTAAATCTGCGTAAACACCGAGATCAGATGCACAACTATCTTCTGGTAGGTCATCATCTGCTGGTCTTTTGCCTCATATTCCCCCAGGACTTGGGATATTATTAGCTGGGAATCTCATAAAACTTGAAGATTGGTTGCCCCCACAGCTAATAATAGCCTAAGTCCCGCTATCAATGCTTCATACTCCGCCTCGTTGTTGGTTGCTCGAAAGTCGAACCAGATTGCGGAGGTGAAGACTTGTCTGTCCGGGCTGATCAGGACCACGCCGGTGCCTGCTGGTACGCTGGTTGATGATCCGTCCACGTAGAGATGCCACGGAGCTATACGTCCCCTCGTCGGATCTTGTGGGAAAGTTAGCTCGACGATGAAGTCGGCAAGTGCTTGTCCCTTGATCGCTGTTCGGGGTGCGTAGGTTATACCGTATTGGCTGATCTCTAGTGACCATTTCAGCAGGCGTCCGGCGGTGTCTGGGCGCAGTAGTATTTGACGAAGTGGGAATGTTGTCAGCACCTCTACCGGGTGGTCAAAGAAGTAAGGCCTCAATTTTCTAACACTCATCACTAGTGCATACGCTAGCTTTTCTGTTGGGGTGTACCGCAACTCAGCTTCATGTAAGACTTGGCTTACATAGTACACTGGTAGGTGTGTTTTTGCCTCTTCTCGGACCAGGATGGAGCTGATGGCCACCTCCGACTCGGCTAGGTATAGATACAGCTTCTCTCCAGGTATCGGCTTTGACAGGACCTGCGCATCCGCCAGGTATATTTTGATGTCTTCGAAGGCCCGTTGGCATTCACTTGTCCACACAAAGTGGTTTTTGAGGTGGAGCCTGTTGGCTTTGGCCGCCTCTTTGTACCTTTGTGTGTTTGCCTTAATCGCCTCGAAGAACGGACGATTCCGGTCGCCGGACCTGGAGATTAATCTGTTCATGGCTGCCATGCACCCTGTCAGTCGTTGAATTTTTTGGACGGAATCTGGTATACCCATATCGATTATACACTGGACCTGTGTTGGGTTGACCTCAATTCCACGCTGGCTAACCAGGTGTCCCAGGAACTTTCCGGAGTGTACATCGAAGCTGGTCTTTTTGGGGTTTAACTTCATGTTGTAGTGGCGCAGTGTGTCGAAGGTCTGTTTTAGGTGGTCCAGGTGGTCCTCCTTTCTCATACTCTTGACAACTATGTTATCTACGTACACCTCCATGGATTCGCCAATGTGTTGATCGAACATTTTATTCACCAACCTTTGGTAGGTGGCTCCGGGGTTGATGAGTCCGAATGGCATCCTTTCCCAGCAATACATGTTCTTGTTGGTGTAGAACGCCGTATGTTCCTGGTCATCTGGGTGTAGAGCTATCTGGTGATAGCCCGTAAAAGCATCCATGAATGTCATCATTTCGTGGCCTGCGGTGCTATCTACCAGCTGGTCGATGTGAGGCAGTGGGAAGTTGTCTTTCGGGCATGCTTTGTTCAGGTCCGTGAAGTCAATGCAGAGTCTCCACGTCCCATTGTGTTTCTTCACCAGGACGGGGTTCGCGACCCACTGTGGACACAATGCTTCCTTGATGAGCTTGTTGTCTAACAACTTCTCCACCTCAACAGTTAGAGCTGCGTACTTGTCTGGTCCGTACTTCATCCGCTTTTGGCGTACGAGCCTCCTCGTCGGATCTATGTTAAGTCTGTGGCAGGCATGTTCCAACGGGATCCCCGTCATGTCTTCATGGGACCAGGCGAACACATCCAGGTTGGTCATCAAGAACAACTCCATCCTCGACCGGTACGGTTCAGTCAACTCGGAACCAATGAAGAGTTCTAAGTCCCTTTCTGGGTCCACCAGGAGTGCCGTCAATTCCTCTATGGAGGTGGCTTTTCTCTTTTGACTCTTCCACCTAGGGTCACTGATGAACTCGTCCCACTCCTCTTGTGACATTTGCTCGGGTTCGTGACCTATGCGCGGTTCGAGGTCATCAGGTTGGCTTTCAGCCTTGGTGGGTCCATCAACTGTTAGTACCTCTGCTGTTCCGCCGACTTGGGATGGTGTGGTGGCTTGGGGAGTTAGGTCAATGTCCATTGGTGTTGGTTCTTGACCTCCCGCAGGTCCCCCATCTTGGGCTTCATCAACCACCTTTGTTCTTGCGCAGGTCCCAACACTTGGGTTTCTTCCAAATTTTCCATTGGTGTCGGTTGTGTGTCCTGCACAGGTTCAGTGCCTTGGTTGATTTCTGACAAATCGCCTACCTCCATCATCTCAGTTTCGACCGAGATGACGTCTAGGATGTTTGGCTCGTCTGTAGGAATATGTACGTCCTCTTCGAGGATATGGACCTGCGTAACAGACTTCTTGACCCGGCCGTCCTTGATTTGGAGTAAACACTCTCGGGCCTTTTTCTGGTCACCTTTTATAGTTCCGGCAACTTTTGGAGTTGGGAATTTTAAACAGTAGTAGTAGGTCGAACACGCCACTTTGAATTCATTAATAAACGGGTGGCCAAGGAACCCGTTGTAGGAGGACTGCCGGTCGACAACTAGGAAATCTATTAGCCTAGTCAGTCTCCTTTCGGGATCCTCAGCCGATACAAGCTGGATGCTCAACCTAACACTACCTAGGGGGACGGTTACAGCTTCTCCGAACCCCACTATCCTAGCATTGCTAGGTTCCAGATACGACTCAAAATCACCTAAGGTATCTAAGGTGGATTTGAGAGAATGTTGGTGAACGCGCCGGTGTCCACAAGTAGCCTGTGAACTCGGACGTTCATGATGTTGGCGGTTATCACCAACGAGTCGTTGTGGGGCATCAGTACCCTCTCCAGGTCCACCGAGGAAAATGTCAGCTCATCAGTAAGCTATGAGATGAACCTGGGGCCGGAGCTGCCCTCCTGGACTTGGTTTATGGCCCGGATTTCAGCCTTCCTCTTTCTCTTGGACATGGAGGATCCCCCGTCTTGGAGACCTCCGGCAGCTCCGATCTCCTCCTCGAGAACTAAGAGTTCCCGGGTGGGCTCCATGTTTTGCTGAGGTTGGGGAGGTGCCCTCCGTCTGTTATGGGGACTAGGTTGGTCCGCTTCCTCCTCCTCATCATCGGAGGTAGCCCTCCTCTCGAACCTTAGCCTCTTAGCTGGGGCCTTCTTTACGAACTCGGCCAGCTTCCCATCCTCGTAAAATTTCCAGAGTTGTTTGAGGAGATCTCGACATTCGCTGGTGAAGTGGCCGATGGCCTGATGGTAGGCACATAATTTGTTGGGGTTGAGCTTCGTGCCGTCCTGGCGGATCCGCCTTGGCTCTTCCAGCATGACCTTGCCTTTGACGGCAATGAAGACATGGTCAACGGAGACAGTGAGGACCTGATTGAGCTTTTCTTTGAGTTCGTCTCCCTCGCCAAAGGCCTTTAAGTTCCGGGGAGCTATGTAGGTGCCCCCGGACTTCTTCCCGTAGGGTTTCCTTTCTTCGTGGGCACCAACTTCTTTGAGCAGTGCTTCCTGCATGGCCGCGAACACCCCCGCCTTATGACGGAATTCGGTGTAAGTGTTGGGACATGCGAGGTTCATCTCCTTCCAGAGGTCGGTGCCCCTCTTGAGTCCAGCCATCGCTGCGACGACCTTAGTGTCCTCGCTCACCGGCTCGCCTTCTAGTAGGATTTTGTCGAATCTTTCCAGGTACTACTGGTCGGTCTTGCCCTCGCCTTGATGGATGTTGGCGAGTCGGTGCTTCTGGGTAAGGTAGGATCCGAACCCGGAGAAGTGGGCCAGGAACTCCCGTGAGAGTTAGCTAAATGAGCAGATCGACCCCGGGGCGAGTGAAGAGAACCAACGTTGAGCTCGGTCCCCTAGGGTCAGCTGGAAGTTCCGGCACTGGGTGGAGTCGGTGGCGCCAACCGAAATCATGAAGTCCGCGTACCTATCCAGGCGGACTTTCAGTTCAGATTCGCCCTCGTACGTGGACATCACCGGGAACTGGATTTTCTTCTGGACCGATGCGCGGAGGATGGCAGGTGCCAATGTAGATGCGGGGAGAGTCGTGGCGTCAGGTCCGCCAGACTTGGCTGCTACTTGTGCTTGTAGCATTTCGACGGCCTTTTTCAGTGAGGTCAGCTCGTCATCACGGGTCACCTCCGGCGGAGGTTGCTCAAAGGTCGTGCGTCTCGCGGACGCACGTCCCCGAGGTGCCTCACTCTGGGGTGACCTCTCAGTGGCGGGCTGGAATTGAGGTCCGCCATGGGGGCCTAGCCGGTCAGTGGCGGGCCTTCTCAACCTTTCATGGGCGGACCTGCGCGGCTGCTGGTCGGAGTCCCCGTGGGACGCAGCTGGGGCTGCCGTCCGCTCATTTTCCCCATATCTCGGGCCCAGGTGACCTTGGAGGACTTCCTTCCTCTGTGATTGGTGGGTGCCAGATGCCCCGGTGTAGGCTGACTCCCTTCCGGTGTAAGGATCGGGATCCTCCTCCACCATCTTGGCCTTGCCGGTCCTCTCCCTATGCTGGCGAGCTTGTGCCGAGCTCGCCTCCTGCTCGGTGGGGAGGGCGCTGTAATCCCCCCTGGTCTGGGTGCCCTGGGTGGGCCTGGTCTGCTCCCGGGCTTCGGCAGCTGAAGCTCGCCTGGGTACCAGGGCGAGCTCGTCCTGCTGCCTCTGCTGCAACCTCTGTAAGGTCGCGATGGTGCGTTGGAGCTCGTCGGGGTTGCTGGCCAGGTCCCTCAGGGCGGGGGCCAAGTCTTCTTGGGTCACCGCAACTCGCGGAGCTGCGGTGCTCTTCTGGGGAGGTGGTTGTGAGGTCTCCACCTCGTCCTGGTTTTGGTTACCTCCTTTGGACCTTCCCGCAGCTGCGGAGGCCTGTCCTTTGGCGGCTCGAGTGTTAGCCATTTTTGGATTTCGAAGGGGGTAGCTAGCTGCAGGTCGCCGAGTTGGAGGGAGGTCGCTGGGATGGAGGTCGTCCAGCTTGGGTGGAGCCGCGCAAGTTTTCGTCTAGCCTCGCGTGTGACGAATTATCCGGGGTCCGGTTTATTCGTGTACACGTGTGCGTTTGAAAACTTTTTACGGACAAAATTTGTAAATCCGAAAATCTGGATTTTTACCCAGAAATCTGGGTTTTTGTTTGAAGGAATGAATATGTGTATGTGTATCTTCAAGTGTTCTTGAGTTTTATCAAGAACACCTTCAAATCTTCAAATCTTCAACAAACCCTAATTTTTTGTTCTTGAAAATTTTTAATTTTCAGATTCGAGAACCCTCCTTCTAGTGCCAAATTGTTGATAGAATTTACTAATTATGTTCGTTTATGTGGCTTTATAATGGATTAATTCTACCAAACAATAATCTTATGATTTGTGTTCTTGGATATAATATGAAGAGGGAGAGTAGAGAGTTTAGAGAGAGAAATATTGTAATAGGTGTTGTATTGATTATGAGAGAATTGTGTGAATAGTACAAGAGAGGTCTTATTTATAGGTATGCGAGTGTGAGACGGCACCTTACGAGCCTATTTGGCTTCCGGTGTTGACGAAGGTCCGTAACCTTCGTCCTGGTCCCTTACACTGCTCCTTACATCGTGCCTCATCCTACTACAATGTCTTAGGCTAGATGGGCCTCATTAAAAACCTCGCCGTAAACCACCTTTGTGGATAAACCGGACGGAGGGAAAAAGAGCGCGCCATCGGGATCCTATCGACTACCAGGCGAGCTTGGAGGTGGGCTTCAGTGGTTTGGGCGAGCTCTGGGGTGAGCTCCAGTGCCTTGCATGGCTTACGAGCATCATGCGGTGATGGACCTCGGCGAGGCCTTCATGGGGATAGGGGGCGAGCTCGGGGCGAGCTCCAGTGTCTTCATGGGATAGGGGCCAGCTCCTCTGGGCGAGCTACGCAGGTGAGCTGCCCCCATGTGGGCGAGCTCCACACTTCCGTGGATCTGGGTGGGTCCTGGCGGCCTGCCAAACCTTGGTGATTATCCATATGCTAATTGTGTTAGTTCGCCAGTCCAACATTAGTCTCTGTGAAAAATCACAAGGTTTTATGCAATCAGGTTTCAAACACAATGATGAATGTAACAAGGAAATTAAATATGCAGTACAAGAATTTAAATAACAGAAATTAAATAGACCAGGTTTTATAGTGGTTCAGTGTCTATAAAAAAGACAACCTACATCCACTATTACACCACTCAGGTGCCAAATTCACTAAGAAGTGATCACAAAGATCAATACAAGTAGTTCCCCCTTAGAACTAGGTTCACTCAGATTCCTATTCTAAAAAGAGATTAACTACTCTATTCACTAAGAATACAACTCACAAAGTGTTTCACAAACCTCACAAAGAGATATCTACACTAAGTAGAAATATAAAGTGGGTGAGGGAACAACAACAAAAAGATGTGATTCTTACTAAGAAAATCCTAACCAACTATCCTATGAATCACAAAGATTAAAGCAGAAAAGTTCTCTCTCAGAATATGCTGGCTGTAGACTTGCTTAGGTTGAATGCTTGTAAGCTCAGGGTTGTTGTTATTGCTTCCTCTGAGGACATCTTCTATTTATAGATTGAGTGGTGTGACTTATCTGTTGGAAATTTCAAATTTGAAATTCAGATAAGGCTCCTCTCTCTCTATTGGCATGTGTGAAGTGGTCCTCATCCTTCACACAGGATAGTACTGAATGTACTATGTCCTTTCCTTCAGAATTCTGGCCTCCTTGTAACTAATCTTCATTAAGCTCCAGAATTAGGAAAAATCCTCCACTTAAGTACAGTTTAGTGAGTGCTTGAGAGCTACACTAATAGTGCTTAAAGGTCTTCATTATCTTCAAATAATTTGACTTGTACCATCTCTTCAAACGGTTCTTTGCAGCTGTAGAGTCTTCAAACCTTGCAGCTGTAGAGTCCTGTCAATATAAAAAATTGACTGTAGAGAAACCTTACAGCTGTAGGGTCATGTCTAGCTGTAGATTGATCAAATATACAACTGTAGACTTCACTTACAACTATATATTTCAAACACCAATTTCCTCAATACAAGTGTTAGATTAATTCAAACAATTTAAACACATTTGTTTTGCACACATCAAAATCTAAATCAAGGTACTAACAATTTCCCCCTATTTTGATGTTGGCAAAACAAACAACAAAATAAGTAACAAAGACAATAAGATATTGTCTTTAAAACACAAAACAACAAGAGGCAGAGCAAAACAAGGCATAACACAAAGCAGTTAAGACAACAGAGCAAAGCACAGAACACAAAGCAGCATAAATAAAAGGAGTTCAAGATACAACTTACAGTAGATTAATTAGACTAAAAACTAAACAGTTTTAGTGTCTAATCTAGAGTAGAGTCTTCATCTTCTCCTGTGCTTGGGGTCTGCATCTTTCTCTTCATCAGTTTCATCATCAGAATCTTCATCTTGAGCTTTCAGAATTCCTTGCTCCACAAGCTTCATGTTTTTCTCATCTTCTTCAAAATATTTCATCAACATTTCAAGTTCATATGCTTCAAAAATTTCTTCCCCCTTCTTTGATTTGAACTGTCTCTTGGGCATAGGATTGCTTTTAATCTTTTCACCAAGTAACCGTGCATTGTTTCCTTGATACAAAGTTCCACTGACCTTCATGTCCTTGAACTTTTGAAATCTATCCTTCTTGAGCTTTTAATCACAGTATGCCTGTTGCATATACTCAAGTATTCTTCCCAAATCAAATCAAAATCTCCCTTCATTTGATTAATCCTTTCCTCAGAATTTTCAATAGGTACCATGCTCAATGGTTGAACATTCAAGGGTTGAGCAGTCACAACTGCTGTAGATTCATCAAAAAATTTCTCTTCTTGTCTTGTTTTCTCTTCCTTCTCTTTCTCTTCATTTTCTTTCCTTCTATCTCTTGATTCCTTCACAGTCTTTTCCCAATAACCAAGAGGTTTCTGAGTGTGAACTGTAGGTTTCTTAGCTGTAGACTTAGGGAGTTTTATAATCTTGCTTCCTCCTTTAGAACTTCCCTTAGTCTGATCTAAGCTTCCTTTCATAGGATCTGATTGATCTTCCAGTTTCTTAGACTTTGCAGCTTCAATGTCTTTTGCCCATGCTTTTCCAATATCCTTCACATTCTCAAGGATACTCTCTGTTGCTTGTTCTCCTTCTTTGATCTCTCTTTCTATCTTGCTTTCCCCATTTTTGCCAACATCAATATGTGACAAAATGGTGTTAAGCTTGCTCATCAAATCTAATTTCAGAGATTCATTTCCAGTAATCATTTTGGACATTTCTTTCTTCAAACCTTTCATTTCTACTTTCAGATCAAGAGATTCTTCCTTTATAAGCTTGATATCTGACTGTAGATTGATGATTTCTCTTGATTTCTGACTGCTTTCTTTTCTGATTTAAGTATTCTGAGCCATTAAGCTGTCCACAACAACTTTGAAATTTTTCTCAAGGACCTTCTTTTCCTCTGAGCTTCTCTTTTCAAATTTCTTAACCAAATCTTCCATTCGTCTTCTCACATTCTGAGAAATAATGGCATCAGGAACTTGCTTTACTTGTTTCAGAATTTCAGCCTCAATCCCTTTGAATGATTCCTTCAAATTCATCAACTGAGATACAACTTCCTTAGTTGTCATCTGAGGGATTGTATCACTGTCTTCTTCCTCTGAATCACCTTCTCTGATTACTAACTCTTTTCCTTTCACAATTTTCTGAGCTTTAGAAGGTGCCAACTCTACAGCTGTAGAGTCTTCAGTAGAAGCCTTCCTCTTGCTAGGAGTTACTTCAACTTCTGTAGAGAATTCAGTGATATAATCTTCCATATTAACCACATTCTCTCTTTCAAGAGCAGAGTAACTTTGCAGTGGGGGAGTTCCATGCCTATAGATTTCTTCCAGGGTGTACATAGCAGGTGAAGATTGATGAAAGATACTTGTGATGGGGTGAGATACATCTTTATCAATTTCACTAGATAGCTCATCCACAATTCTCTCATCAGCTTGAACATTCTCAGTTGTTTGAATAACATTTTCCTCATTCTTATCTTGTACTTCAATTTGAACTTGAACCTTAGCTTGAGCACCACCCATGGGTGCATCATCATTGCCATCCTCATCATTATCTGGCTTATCCTCAGGCTCTTTGCATGGAGAATCATCTTTTCTTTTCTCCTTCTCCTTTTCAGGTTCATCCTCAGTAGGATTTGTTTCATCAATATTCACTGGATCTGCAGCACTAGCTCCTGCAGACTCCATCAGAATGGCTTCCTTAGCCAAAATAGTTAAGCCCTCAGCTTCAACTATTTGAGTGCTTCCTTCACCAATTATTTGTGGCACATCTTCATCACTTTCAGTGCTTACCACATCATAATCAACATCATATTGAGCCTCTGGATCTTTTTCAGTCATGAGAGCTACTCTCAAAGCTGCAGCTGCAGATTTGGTGATTTTCTGCCTTGCAGGTTCTTCAATAATAATCTGCTTTCCCTTTCCTTTATCTTTTCTTCTTTTGATGGCAATAAACTCATCAATGAAATTGGGCTTCATTAATTCATTTAAATCACTACAACTTGTCCAGTCAACAACCCACTGGAACAAGTTTCTTTCCTCAGCTGTCAACTTCTCAAGCTCTTCTCTCACTAGCTTCCAGTCTTCAAATTTTTGCCTTTCTTCTTCAAATTCTTCAACCCTCTCAACGGGAACAACAGGGAGTTGTTCAGTTTCAGGTTCAGAAGCTTGTTTAGCTGTTTCTACAATCTGTTCTTTATCATCTTGTTCTTCAGACTGCACAATTGGCAAGTCTACAGCTGTAGACTTGTCAGTTTCAACTTCTGTGACTTTTCTAGAATGAAGTTTCTTCTGCCTTTTCTCTCTATCAACTTCATCCTCTGAGTCAGTAGGTTCATCTACTAAGATTCTTCTTCTTACATCTTTCTTCTTCTTTTTTTTCTCAGTTTCCTTTGGTGATCTTATGATAGTGAGAACTTTCCTTTCAGCTTTCTTCTTTCTCCTCTTAGATTCAGGGGCCATAGGAGCATCCACAACTCCTCTCTTGAAATTTGCCCTTCCAATAATCCTATGAGTTATAATGGGCTGATCCTTATGCTCCTTAAACAATGTAAAGCCTACTTCCTTCAGGATATAATTTAAGAACAAACCAAATCCTTTGTTCTTACCAGCTTGAACAACATCATTACCAATATCTTTCAATAAAAGCTCTCCAATATCAACTTTTATCTCCTTAACAAATGCTATCATCAAATCCCACATTAATATAGTACCAGTATCATGTGCACCAGTCCTACATAATAAGCATTTATCAATGACTTCATAAAGATAAATGTACTCAATTGCTAAGTCAGTCTTCTTGAACGTTCTCTTCCAGTTCTTTGGAAATGGCTTGTTTGCAGTGAATCTTTTCCAGTATTTTTCATCTTCATCAGCAAAGTTGAGGTTGTCATGAGCATCTCCTCCATACTTCAAGTGTAAAGCTCTGCAAATATCTTTAGCTGTAATCTTCACATTCTTATCTTGCAGCTTCACTGATAGAGTCTTCCTCTCTACATCTGCTTCAGCATTTTGGTAGAACCCATCGATAATTTTATCATCATAAGCTTCTGGGTTGTGAGTTAGGCAGTAGTGAACGCCTTGATTAACAATGTGCTTGACCACGTCCTCCATAGCATCAGTGGGATGCTTCTTCAATATCTCATCAAAGTCGAACAAGGCACCGAAGATAACCTTCATTGCCATGATCTTGGGTTTGTTTTGAGTAGGAGATAGGGAGTGTTTAAGGTTTGGGGATTCAAAATGTTAAAGTAAGATATAAAAGGATGAGAGGTCCTTTAAATACCTTTCCATAAACAGCCATTAAGAACAGGGGTAAAACGGTCTTTGACCTAAAATTTATGAGTTTTGAAATTCTGAGCCAAAACTTATAATTAAGTTTGTCCAAAAAAATCTAACTCACATAAAATTTAATTCTATTTAAAATGTTACACGTGCTCAAACATTTTATTAATTAAAATGCATGAATAAATCCAAAATTTCTGTAACTTAGTACAAAAGTTTCTGAATTATGTAGTGTTCTATTTAATTATCAAAATTGTACAAAGTACTGTAAATTCCCTAAGTTTGCAGTTGACAATCTTTGAATTTGAAAGTATACAGTTGGTAAGGGATTTTGCAGCTTTGAGCTAAGTCTACAGCTGTAGAGTTTAACTCTACAGTTGAATGACCTTGCAGCTGTAATTTTCCTTTCTACTGAGTTTTCAATTTTCTGGGTTTGTCTTAGCAATTTAGTGAATTTCACAGAGTCTTCTTACAATTCTAACATTCCCAAATTACCTCTCAAGATTGAGAATCGTGATTCACATAAAGGTTTAGTGAAAATATCAGCAAGATTCAAATCAGTATGAATCTTTGTCAATTTCACATCCTTTCTTTCAACATGATCTCTTATCAAATGATGCCTTACATCTATGTGTTTTGATCTAGAGTGTAAAACTGGATTCTGTGTTATAGCAATAACACTTGTATTGTCACAGAATATAGTTGTTTCTCTTGAATCAATCCCACAATCTTGTAATTGATATTGCATCCATAAGATTTGTGCACAACAACTTCCAGCAGCAATGTATTCTGCCTCAGCTGTAGAGAGAGCAATTGAATTTCGCTTTTTACTGTGCCATGCCACCAACCTTTTCACCTAGGAATTGACAAATCCCACTAGTACTCTTCCTATCAATCTTGCAGCCTGCAAAATCTGAGTCAGTGTACCCAATGAGTTCAATTCCTCCTTCTTTAGGATACCATAATCCTAGATTTTGTGTGGATTTGACATACTTGATGATTTTCTTCACAACATTTAAGTGTGATTCCTTAGGATTTACTTGGAATCTAGCACATACACCTACTGTAAACATGATATCAGGTCTGCTAGCTGTAAGGTATAGCAATGATCCAATTAGTCTCCTATATTTGGTTACATCAACACTTTTGTCATTCTCATCTTTGTCAAGATTCACAGAAGGTGTCATAGGTATATTTGTAGGCATAGAGCTATCCATTCCAAATCTCTTTATAAGCTCTTGAGTATATTTAGCTTGATTGATGAAAATTCCATCTCTCATTTGCTTAACTTGTAATCCCAAAAAGAAATTCAGATTTCCCATCATGCTCATTTCAAATTTCTCAGTCATGAGCTTAGAGAATTTTCTACATAATTCTTCATTGGTTGAGCCAAAGATTATGTCATCAACATAGATTTGGACAAGCAAAATGTCATTCCCATGTTGTAATCTGAATAAGGTTTTATCAACCATTCCCTTTTTTAATCCATTTTTGATCAGATGATCACAAAGGGTATCATACCATGCTCTTGGTGCTTGTTTAAGTCCATAAAGGGCTTTTCTAAGCTTATAAACCTTGTCTTCAGCTGTAGATTCTTCAAATCCTGGTGGTTGTTCAACATACACTTCTTCTGAGAGTAAACCATTAAGGAATGCACTCTTTACATCCATTTGATAGACTGTAAAGTTCATATGTGCAGCATAGGTTAAAAAGATTCTTATAACTTCTAATCTTGCAACTGGGGCAAATGATTCATCAAAATCTATGCCTTCAGATTGACAATAGCCTTGAGCTACTAACCTTGCCTTATTTCTGGTTACAATTCCATCTTCATCAAGTTTATTCTTGATTACCCACCTAGTTCCAATCACTTTATGATTCCTAGGTCTTGGAACAAGTTCCCATACTTGATTTCTCTCAAAACCATTCAATTCTTCTTGCATTGCAATAATCCAATTGACATATTGCAGTGCTTCATGAATATCAGTAGGTTCTGAAGATGAAAGAAATGTAGCAAACATTGCCTCATGGATTTGTCTTCTGGTTCTTACAGCATCTGATGGTTTCCAATTACATGCTCAGGGGGGTGATCTTTCAACCAAATCAATTCTGACATTGATTCTAATCCTTGATCATTGTTCTCTACAGCTGTAGATTCACCTACTGCAGACTCATCAAGTCCTTTTGTTGGTGTCTCTACTTCTGTTTGAACATTCTCATGGACTAGGTCTTCTATATTCTCTAAAGGTGGTAACTCAACAATTATAGTGCCAAAGCCTTTGTTGGTCAAATCTACATGAGTTTTGATCTCAACATAGTGCTGTTGACTTGTAACTGTAGAGGTGTCCTCCTTAGAGTCTTCAATAATATCTTCAGGGGAGTTATGTTGTTCATAAAAAACAACATGATGTGACTCTTCCACGATCATTAATCTCTTGTTATACACTCTAAATGCTTTGCTAACATTAGAATAACCTAGAAAGATACCTTCATCTGACTTTGAGTCAAAAGTCTTAAGATATTCTTTTCCATTATTCAGTATGAAGCATTTGCATAAAAAATGTTTAGATAAAAGATATTGGGAGTCCTTCCTTTCCATAACTCATATGGAGTCTTCTTATGATCCTTAACAATCAAGCATCTATTCTGAGTATAGCATGCAGTGCTTGTTGCTTCTGCCCAAAATTTCTTAGGCAACTTTGATTCAACAATCATTGTTCTTGTAGCTTCCTTGAGTGTTCTGTTCTTTCTTTCAGCAACTCCATTTTGCTGTGGAGTTCTAGCTGCAGAGTATTCATGAACAATACCATAAAGTGAACAATACTCTTCAATAACTTGATTTGTGAATTCTGTTCCTCTATCTGATCTGATCTTCACAATCTTCAAATTCTTTTCATTCTGAATCCTTCTTAACAGTTCTTAGGCATTGTGTTTTTCAAGTTCAGTTATCATCAATTCTTGACTTCTAATTGTTTCCTTCAATTCAGTACAATCTGCAGCTCTACAACTTGCTTCATTGAAAAGTTCTTCATTGTCTTCTTTCAAGTAACAGTAACCTTCCTTCAGTTCTTGTAGAATCTGCAGTTGTTTCTCAGCATCTTCCACTCCAGCTAACAAGGCTGTCATGTGCTCTCTTCTAATATGACTATCTCTTCTAAGATCTTCATTTTCCTCTTGGAGTCTTTGGATTGCACTTAGCATGTCACTGGAAGAATCCTTATCTGTAATATAACTTGATGATGATGAGCATACCTCTTCATCTTTAGCCATAAGACAGATCAGGGCTTCTTCATCTGAGTCTGTTGAGTCAGAGTCTTCTAAATCTGTAGTTGACTTTTGAGAAGAAGAGGGACAGTCTTCCTGATTTTTATCAAACTCAGAAAGTAGTGCTCTAATTCTCTCCTTGTCAAACTTTTTCTTTTTATCTCTTCTGATTCTCTTTTCTTCAGCAGTGTACTTCTCAGCTTTGTGATAAGGACAATCCTTGATGTAATGTCCTGGTTTTCTGCAGTTATAGCATAAGTAAGTTGAGTTAGGTGTTGTAGATTTCACCTTACCATCTTCCTTTGGTGTGAACTGCTTCTTCTTGGTCCATTTGCCAAATTTCTTGAGCTGCTTTATGAAAAGAGCCAAGTCTTCATCATCAGAACTTGTAGCTGTAGGGTTGTCAGCTACTAGAGCTGTAACCTTACTGCTGTCAGGTTCTTTTCTTCTGCTTATGTCGAATTCATAAGCTTTGAGGTCTGAAAAGAGTTCAAAGATGGATATCTTAGATAAATCCTTTGATTCTCTCATAGCAATGACCTTCATGTCCCATTCAGAAGGTAAGCCTCTGAGAACTTTCATGTTCAATTCTCTTTGTGAGTACTCTTTACTAAGTGAATCTAGTTCATTGAGGATCTCAATGAATCTTGATTCAAACTTTTCAAGAGTTTCACCAGATTTCATCTTGAAGTTCTCAAACTTTTGAACTGCTATCATGAGTTTGTTTTCTTTGATTTGTTCAGTTCCTTCACAAATCATTTCCAACTTTTCCCATATATCTTTTGCAGTTTTGCAGTTTTTGATCTTGCTAAACACAATTTTATCAAGTGAATGATAAATAGTATTCTTTGCAACATTGTCAAGATTGGACCTTCTCTTGTCATCCTCAGTCCATTCCCGTCTGGGTTTGGGGATAATCTGAGCTAGTCCAGCTGACTGATCAGCTGCAGTATTGACCTTCACAATAGGTATAGGGTCATCCTCTATGATAGACCACATCTCATCATTGATTGCAGACAAATGTGCTTGCATTCTAATTTTCCATTCATCATAGTCCTCAGCAGAGAACATTGGAACTTTAGATTTTACCATCTTAGGAGCCATGCAAGTATGCAGGTGTGTTTTTCAAAAACAAAAAAGGATCTTGCTAGGTACTAATCAAAGCAGTGGCAAGCCAACTGCTCTAATACCACTTGTTGGTTCCTTAAAGTGGTCAAGGTCTAGGGGGGGGGGTGAATAGACCTTGAGTCCAAAATCAGATTTTTCAAACTTTTCAAAAGGATGTATTCTAGAACCTTACAGTAACCCTTTTTTTTAAAGTTTAAAAATAACAAGTCTACAAGAGTTTTTTAAACTGGACCACAAAGGTTACAACTGTAGACTAACAAGTCTGCAGCTGCAGAGTTCAAAACTTTGCAAAATAAACAAGCACTTGTAGACAAAAGTATCAGAGGTGTTCTCACAATTAAGATTGTATTGAGGACACTCTAATGTGCAGCGGAATAAAGCGAGTGATAATGAAAAACAATATAAACAAACTTAACAGCTGAGTGACTTAGAGAAGTCTACAGTTATAGAGTTAGTCTCTGTGAAAAATCACAAGGTTTTATGCAATCAGGTTTCAAACACAATGATGAATGTAACAAGGAAATTAAATATGCAGTACAAGAATTTAAATAACAGAAATTAAATAGACCAGGTTTTATAGTGGTTCAGTGTCTATAAAAAAGACAACCTACATCCACTATTACACCACTCAGGTGCCAAATTCACTAAGAAGTGATCACAAAGATCAATACAAGTAGTTCCCCCTTAGAACTAGGTTCACTCAGATTCCTATTCTAAAAAGAGATTAACTACTCTATTCACTAAGAATACAACTCACAAAGAGTTTCACAAACCTCACAAAGAGATATCTACACTAAGTAGAAATATAAAGTGGGTGAGGGAACAACAATAAAAAGATGTGATTCTTACTAAAAAAATCCTAACCAACTATCCTATGAATCACAAAGATTAAAACAGAAAAGCTCTTTCTCAGAATATGCTGGTTGTAGACTTGCTTAGGTTGAATGCTTGTAAGCGCAGGGTTGTTGTTATTGCTTCCTTTGAGGACATCTTCTATTTATAGATTGAGTGGTGTGACTTATCCGTTGGAAATTTCAAATTTGAAATTCAGATAAGGCTCCTCTCTCTCTATTGGCATGTGTGAAGTGGTGCTCATCCTTCACACAGGATAGTACTGAATGTACTATGTCATTTCCTTCAGAATTCTAGCCTCCTTGTAACTAATCTTCATTAAGCTCCAGAATTAGGAAAAATCCTCCACTTTAAGTACAGTTTAGTGAGTGCTTGAGAGCTACACTAATAGTTCTTAAAGGTCTTCATTATCTTCAAATAATCTGACTTGTATGTAGAGTCCTGTCAATATCAAAAATTGACTGTAGAGAAAACTTACAGTCGTAGGGTCATGTCTAGTTGTAGATTGATCAAATATACAACTGTAGACTTCACTTACAACTATATGTTTCAAACACCAATTTCCTCAATACAAGTGTTAGATTAATTCAAACAATTTAAACACATTTGTTTTGCACACATCAAAATATAAACCAAGGTACTAACAAATACTTTTGCGGCTCTAGCTCGGGCTAGCAAGCCAATGATAATAGCAAGACGTCTTGCAAATAAGTTTTAATTGATATTTTATAATAATTCCTCAAGCAAACAAGTACATCCTATATAGACGTCTGATATTTCACAGGAAATCTAATAGTAATCCTCAACCAACTCCTAAGATCAAGGTAATAAGCTAGAAAATCTCACGTAATCAATTATGCTATATTCTAATAAAAGATAAAAGATTAGAATTCAAATAAAGACTAATTCAAAGATGAAATTAGAATATTATCCTTCTGCGCTCGTTCACATCATTCCCGTCTCCTTCAAGATTATCCTTGTCCTCGAGGATAAAGTCCAAAAAACTTTCCTTCATCAATGCCCCTATTTTTTGATGTATCATCCTCATTTACAGGTTCAATGAGGAATGCTTGTGGTGTCTTACATCGATGTCTTGACATGAACTTTTCATCACAATTAAAACACAATCCCTTTTCTCGCCGCTTTTGCATTTCCTCCGCGACAACTTCCTGACTCCAGTGGGTATAGTTTTGCTTGTAGCCTCCACGCTGCTGTTCATATTATTTCCATTCGCTCCTATATTATCCCAAAGGTGGAAACTGATTTCCGTACTTCCGATACGAAACTCTTCCCGATCAAATTCAAGTGCTCCTCTCTTATCCTAGCTATCTCTATCACCTCCAAATATGTTCTTGGACGATAGACTCGTACTTCTGCGGCTAACTCAGGCTTCATTCCTCTTATAAATGCTTCAATTAATGCCTTCTCTGGCCAATCTTGTACTCTGCTTGCTAACTTCTCAAATTCTTTTTGGTATTCTCAGAGGTTGCTTGTTTGTTTAATATGTGATAAGGCTTCATTATAATCCGTATACTCGGATGGCCCAAACCTTGGCAGTAATTCCTTCCCAAAGTCTTTCCATCAGATGATCCTCCTTTTTTTTATATACCTTACTTATCCATTGCCACCACATGTTGGCTTCTCCTTCGAGATAATATGCTGTGTAATGTACCTTCTCCTTTCTCTCTATTTCATTGAGCATAAAGTACTGATTCACACGGCTAAGCCACGAAATTGGATCGGTCCCATTAAACGTGGGACATGTTAACTTCGGTCGAAATTTTCTCCGCTCATCTTTTCGGTTATTATTCTCCTCCTGCCCTTGCCGATGAGTTGGATTAATCTCCTCCCCTTCTATATCAGCCCAAGAGGACGGTTCAGAAAATGAGATCATCCTCCTGTGCGTAGGGCTGCGCTGAAGAAGTTGTTCCATTTACTGCTCGATCTTGCCCATGGTTTGGACGAGTGCTTCAATTTTCCTTCCATGCTTGCTACTCTTGTTTCTATGGCATCTGAACGCGCCTCCAATAACTCAATTCTATCGCAATGGGTTCCTGCCATAGCCGTGATTCAATCTGTCAATGAAAGCACCAATTTGATGAGAATCACGACTCCGAAGAATACTTTCGCGGCTCTAGCTCGGGCTAGCAAGCCAACGATAATAGCAAGACGTCTTGCAAATAAGTTTTAATTGATATTTCATAATAATTCCTCAAGCAAACAATTACATCCTATATAGACGTCTGATATTTCATAGAAAATCTAATAGTAATCCTCAACCAACTCCTAGGATCAAGGTAATAAGCTAGAAAATCTCACGTAATCAATTATGCTATATTCTAAAAAAAAGATAAAAGACTGGAATTCAAATAAAGACTAATTCAAAGATGAAATCAGAATATTATCCTTCTGCGCCCGTTCACATCAAAAGCCCCTACACCATTTGCTGGTTTATCACCCCAGTAGAAGATCCACTCCCAAAATTAACTAGGCATCCATGCCAAGAAATCCCTTCATTTCTCTCCAAGCTTCAACCTTTTGAATTTCATTCCATCTGTTAGGATATCTGTGTTAGATGTTTTGATGATATAAAACAAATCAGCTTGTAATAGGACCAGCTGAACATGTTAGTCAGCTGATGAGTAGTTAGGATTAGATAGGTTTGAGTAAGGGGGAACCTACCTTGCCGCCTAGAAGATCCGAAGCTTTCATAGAAGAGAAGACCAGCTGAGACCTTGTGGACTTAACCGATTTTAGAAGACAGAAGATTTAATCAGCTGACACTGGAGCATCGAAAGCAGATCATCAGAGAAGTTTACATCAGC
>JAPKLY010000696.1:141188-183118 GCA_026898435.1 Prunella vulgaris
TTGAGGAGAGTGGATGTAGGACAGTTGGTCCGAACCACTATAATCCCCTGAGTCTCTTCGTATTTTCTTTCTGTTCTTATCTGTGCACATCACTTAAAAACAAATTTTCCTTAAAACGTTTCCGCACTATACACAGCGCACTATCTTCAAAATTCAGATTACCTCAAGTAGTCTGCTGATTTTCTGAATAAATCAGCAAATTTGAAAAAGGTTTTTGAATCCTTACAAGTCTATTCAACCCCCCCTTCTAGACTTATTCAAGTGTATTCTTCCCAAAACCTGCCTTTGGGACCAACACCATCTAAAACTCATCTCTCTCATATATATATATATATAAACCCCTATATATGTATCTCTATCATATAAATATACACACCTATATATATATTGGAGAACTCATCACAGGTAAGTAATTATTTCGTTATGAAGGAATCAAACTTGTAAGCCTATGTGAGTACCGAGGCAAGAACCGTGATCTTCATTCACGTTTTCTGTTTAGTTTCACGTAGGCAAACGGAGATGTGTTAATTAACCGTTCCTATATCGTGATTATGGTTCACGTTTTCACTGAAATCATGAACCCAGTTCACAACTTCACTTAAAAAAGAAAACCCTCAACATTTCACTCTAATTTCTTAAGCACAAATAGAAAATGCAATAATAATAAAAAAAAGTTTTAGTCACTAAGTACACCCTCCTAGAATAAAAACATGTACATTTGAATTCACTATAATTAGCATTTAAAAAATAAGCCAAAAAATTGTTTAATTTGTTGAAAAATGAAATTATATGTTCGTTTGTAATCTACTTTAATATTTCTTATTAATATTTATGAAATTTGGGTGAATAAAATATAATTTAAAAAGTATAATGATATTGTGTAAATGCTTATATAAAAAATTTCAATTGTGGATACAGTTTCACGAGTTGCAAGATGAATTTCTGAAAAATCAACATGATTTGAAAAAGAAAAACTATTAAATATGTTTTTTGAAATAAAATTTAAAATTTGCACATATTTTAAAATATATATTTGCAATTATATTCATTTTTCAATTTTTTTTGAAATGACATGTTTGAAATTTAGATTAAAAAGAGTATGTTATATATTACACCTTCTTTTATGAACTGAGAAGGAAAAGCTATGGAGATAAAATTTTGGGAATAAAGGATTTAAAAGGATAATTTAACAATAATATTATTTTCTATCTCCATATATAACAAATTAAATGTTAGACAAATAAAATTGTGAATTAAAAGATGGATAAGAATATTAAATTCAATCTCAATCTCCTATTCTATTCTCATCTCATCCATCATATCCGATATAATTTTTATTTCTAAATTAAATATAATTTATATATATATATTAATCATAGATGTATAACCGCCAACATATTTGGCGCTGCGAGACCACTTTAGCGCCGCCTAAACAGTCATTACTGTTTTATTTTTAAATTTCTATTTCAAGTTAAAAGTTAACATTAATTAAAATTAGAAGATAGAAACTAAATTACTAAAAAATACAAAATCCAATTGAAATACTTTATAATTTATTCGTACTATGTATTTTACAACGTTTGTATTTCATTTAGAAATTGGACAATGCCGTATTATCATAATTGTTAATATTTTGTTGACTTGTTACATTTTGTGAAAAATACATTTGGTTTAACATGTTTTAAATTTATAATTAACTGTATAATATGCATTTTTATTAATATATGTTTAAAAAAAATTATGTTATTAGAAAAAAAATTGGCATCGCATAGGCGGCGCCTAGCCACCGCTTAGCTGGTCTAGGCGTTTGGCGGCACTTGACCGCCCGGCGACCGCCAAATACTATTTACACTCTTGATGTTAAAAAATATTAAATGTATTAATCCATAGTAAAAAAAAATATTAATCTGCATGGAGTACTCCTCAAATATTAAAATCTAAATAACATGGGCTCTTATAAATTATATCCCGTTAGACTAGACTCTAAGGCCATCTATAAAGAATAATAATATCATCCGATTGTTGTGGGCATGGTAAATCTTACACAATAAATAAAAGACAAAAACTTATATAAAAATTTCTATGGTAAATTTTTTTAAAAATAAACTAAAAATATAATAAATGGACGCGATTACCCTTCCACTTCATGCTTCCGCTTCCCAACAAAGTTAACTTCTATAGGACTATTTGCATTCACTAAAAAATAGAAACAATCACTTTTAAAATTTATAATCTGTGAGTGAGGTGCTTTAAAAAAAAAGTGATTTCGTCTCCCGAGAAGCTCTTGCAAACAAGCCTTATGTTTGCAGGTATCAATGCATGCGGCCAACTATTCTTTACTTCCTTTATTTTTTTTCTTTTATTTTTAAAATCATATAATCTTTTTTTTAAATTAATGTGTTATTTAAAGAAAAATTAAGTAATATTATATTATAAATTTAAAAATATTTCTTCTAAATTGTATTACTATATAGACAAATGTGTGTTACTAAAAGATAAAATTTGTTTTACTATCATATTAAATGTTGTTATTTCATATATATTCATTTATTTTTATAGAATAAAAAATTTTCATGTAATACAAGAGTAAAATATGTGTTACTATCATATTAAATATTTTTTAACAAATATATTATTTTATTATTATAGAAATAATAAGATCAAAATATGTATTATTATAAGAAAAATATTATTTTTCACAAATATTTATTTATTATTATAGAAATAATTATTTCTTCATATAATAACACATATACAATTGTAAAAAATTTGTTTTTACTTGAATCAATATACCTAGATTTCAAGATATAATGATTAAATTAAAAACATGTATTTGCCCATATAATAACACAAATTTGCCTATGTAGTAACACAAAATGAGGAGCAAATGTGTGTTACAATTAGGACAAATGTATGTTACTATCATATAAAATATTATTCTTTTTATATATATTTATTTGTATTAATAGAATAAATATTTTTATATGATATAAAGAGTAAATTATGTTTTACTAAAAGAATAAATATTAGTTTTTAACAAATATATTATTTATTTTTGTAGAAATAATAATTTTTTAATATAACAACACATATAAAATAGAAAAGGTGTATTACTACATGATTCAATATATCAAGATTTTAAAAGGAAGATGAATAAATAAGACACACATATTTATTCTTATACAAACTCATTTTGTCTTATTGTAACATACGTTTGCCCATATAGTAACACAAAATGAGGAGTAAATGTATGTTACAATTAGAGCAAATATATGTTACTATCATATAAAATATTATTCTTTTTACATATATTCATTTATTTTTATAGATATAAATATTTTTATATAATATAAAGAGTAAATGTGTATTAATATAAGAATAAATATTAGTTTTTTACAAATATATTATTTAGTTTATAGAAATAATTATTTTTTCATATAATAACACATATATAAAATAGTAAAAAGTGTATTACTACATGATTCAATATACCTAGATTTTAAGGGGATGATGAATAAATAAGAAACACATATTTATTCTTATCAAAATTCATTTTGTCCTTAAAGTAACACACATTTGCCCATATAGTAACACAACATTGGGGAGCAAATTTGTGTTACAATTAGAGCAAATGCGTGTTACTATATTTACAAATATTTATTTGTCCTTAGAAAAATATATATTGTACTTATATAACATATATAAAGTATTGAAAGATGTATTAGTACATTAACAACATATTATAAACATAAATTAGTAAAAAGAATAAAAAAATTAAGTAACATATATTTTATTTTTGCAAAACTACATATTCTCTTTATAGTTATTTTAAAAATACAAAAAATTAATTTTTTTAAGGATTTGTAACACATATTTTATTTTTTTAGTAACACTTTTTTATCTATGTAGCAACATAGTTTGAGAGCGGAATTTTAAATTTATAACATAATATTAATTAAGTTTAATTAAATTAATATACCACTTTTAAATAAATAAAAAATAAAATAAACTTTAAACAAAAAGAAAAAAAAAAAAAAGAGGATAGACTGTTGGCGACTTGCATGACTTAATTAGAATTCACTGTTGGGGAGAATTAACTTGCATGACTTAATTAACTTGGATAAACTTGCACGGTGTTAAAAAAAAAAACTTGGATAACTTGCATGACTTTAGGCCCAGCGAATTGATTAGCGAGAGTTGCTGACCCAATAAGGGCAGCGCTGTCTTTTTATCTATTATAAGTAAGATTTCTACGGTAGAAATTTCTATACAAGTATTACTCTAACTAAAATGATCCTCTTCCAATTGTCCCACTTAGATTACATCGATTATTACTCTCTCTATCCACCAAATTATTTTCCACTTTTCTTTTTTAATTACTTTTTCCCATTTCCTCATTTTGGAAATAACCCACACTCACAATAAAATTTTGAGCCCCACAATACTCTTACTTTTTTCTTACTTTATCTGTTATTTCAATATAATACCATTTTTTATTAAATCTTGTGCCCACAAAGAAATGGGAAAAAGATTCATGGATGGAGGGAGTATTGTTTTATTATTATATTACTCTGAACATAACAACACACAACGGCTCATAGCTAAAATTAATCTCTTCAAGAATGCACAAATTCAATCGAGTATTTTATATAATCTACAAACGATATGAAATAGGCATTATATATATTTTTATATGGTAATCAAAATTGTAATTAAGTCAAATTTTAATCAAATGTATATGCATGGTGCATCCTTCCATTAACCTTTAATTTTTTTTTTTTCCTAATCAAGTGTAAAAATCGTGTATGACACAATCGATTGGAAATAACTATATCTCAATTCCATATGAATATTAATTATAAGTGATTTTAACTATATAAACAGTCTGATTTGGATTGTTTCTTAAGATAGGTGAAAATTATTTACTTCATAAACAAAATGAAATAATTTTAAAAAGAAATAATGCGATAATATATATATATATAGTTATGGTAGATAAATGCGGTGCTTTTATATAACAAAAAGGTAAATACAAATTCACAATTTTTATTAATACCAAGTTAAATTATTGTTTTGACGAATTCAACATTGAATAATTGAATTTTGTTGTAATTCAGCTCCATGTAAAAGCTAGCTCCATCATCATGCATTGGTAAAGTCAACAATAAACACAACAGTCACGCAGAACCCAAAGTTTTGACTTAGGGGCTAATATTTAGTAAAATATAATAATTTACACAAAAATTCGAACCTCTAACCTCTTTCTACATATACATATTTAATTTGTTAGTATAAAAAAATTAAAATATTGAACCTTTTATTTAATTGACAATTTATACTACTAGATTAAAAGAAGGTTTCTTCTGATTTGAGTTCACTGTAAATTTTAATTTAATATGATTCAATTTAAATATTGGATTTGCCCGCAATTTAAAAAAGAAGTAATGATTAATCTTTTTTCGTGCCCAAGCTGAGCGAGTGGTGAAGTCGATGGTCGAGTTTTTTATTGCATGGTAAATATAGTAATAAGACAAATTTCCTCCATCCCAAAATTACTTTCACACTTTCCTTATGTGACATCTTCTTTCACACACCTAAAAAGAAAAAATTTTACACTCATAAAAGTCAATAAAATACACATCCTACTCTTTTTTTTTTTGTTCGAGTGCCCAGGACTACTTTGAAAGTAGTCCTGGGACGGAGGGAGTAATATAAATTGATAGTGTTAGTGCACGACAGTAATATTTAAAATGCATGATAGTGATGACAATGTCCTTATTCCATGACAGTGATAGTCATACTGATGACTATCATTGTCACGCACTATCATGCATTATGACTGTTACGTTTTCAAAGTATTTATTGTTATGTATTTATACTATCACTGTCGTGCGTTATTACTATCAATGTCATTGTGGTAGAGGTAATTAACAATCAAAAGGACGATGTTATGGAGCTTATTCGACAAAACAATGGCAGAGTGAGAGCTTTCTTTCTCTTAGGAATTTAAGCAAGTTGATTGTGTGCATGTGAACAACAAGCTACAATAAACTGAAACGGGGTTGCTTATGACCAAGATAGTTGCTTTCGCTCATTATCATCATCATGATTACGGTCATATTTGTATCAAATTTGTACTTAATTTTATATAAATTTTATATATTTTGAATGCTAGAATACTAATTCCTATGTATTTGACTATTTACTATGTGCAAAGAATTGTGAATTTTGTAGAAAAAATAAGGTAAAAAAACGAGCAAGTAAGAATAAGTCAAAAATCCATTCAAGCAATTTGGGAGTTGAATATCATGTTCCAGGCCTAATCCAAGTTAAATCAAGTTAAAAATGCATTTAGAGAAACAAAGTTTGGAAAAGTCAAAATCGCCCAAACATAAAAAAAAAAAAGTGTCCAAATCGAGCGATCAAGGCCCATATCGAGCAGGAATGGCCTTGGTCGAGCAAAATACCTTATGTCGGAGCCATGTACGGCCGCTTGATCAAGGAGTTGGGCGCTCGATCGAGCGCTGAGGGCTCAGATTGAGAGAGATTCTGAGTGGAATATTTTGTGCATTTTTCAATATTTTTATATATGGACTACTTGCAAATTTCGGTCATAGCACCAATATATATATATCTTTTTCTCTATTTATATGAAATTATTTGATAGATTAGATTCAATTTTTAATTCTTTTTGGATCCCAAATGTTCTTAGGTAGTCTCTTAGAATTAGCCAAATTCCTTCTGTAAACTTCCATCAAATTCCTGCAAGTTTATGATTGTACGTAATTAAAGAATACTTGAAGATTTCATTGAAGATTAAATTTTACTACATCTACACATACCATGCAATTCTGTCACTGTAGGTGATCAGATCTTTCCATTTTTTCCCAATTGATTGAATTTTTATTGTTTCTAAGAGTTCTATAGGGTAGGATTAGCTCAATTAGCCATGGGTATCTCTTGGAGAGTCATGAGCTAACCTTTATATGCTTTGAGTGTTGAGATTATGTGTTAATTTGAGTTTTGATTTATTCTATTGCTTGATTAGATGGAATTAGATGATTGAATTCTTCGAATTGGATGTTGAATTGAGCTTTGATTGTTTATTGCTTGAAATTGAGCTCTTTGATTGAATCAACAACATATGAGACTTGAGTTAGTTCAATTGAGTGTCTAATTGAATGCATGTAGTGAACATCAATTTCTTTTGTTAAGACTTTTATGATGTCGAGAGATGCTTGTTATCGAGAACGATCCATGAAAAGTATTGGACTTTAAATAAGAGTTTAAATATTTGATGAGATTGTGATGATCAAATTCAATAGTTTAATGAAGCTCATGAATGATACTTATATCAATGCATAATTGAGATTATACGGAGAATACCCACTCCCAAGAAGAGTTAGATTAGTTCACCCTTATTTTCATACCTTTAGTTGAACCATTAGCATATAACACCGAACTTGTCTTTTAATTCTTTTATTTTTAAAAGGCATGACATCTACGGACTAGATTAGCCTAGCACTTGCTTCCTTATGTTCAATATTCTAACTTGGTTGTTGCCTACTACAACGCACACTGCGTGCTTGCTAAATTTGCATATATAGAATAAAAATTGGCAATCATAACATACCTAGAAAAACTTGAAGAATAGCGTGGCGACTGAAGGAGAGCGTGATGGGAAAGAAATTTCACTATGGAGAAAAATACAAAGGAGGAGAAAGCGACGTGATGGAGGATAAACTGACGCATCAAAGAAAAACGTGACGAATGAAGGAGAACGACGGGTGGAAGAGGAACCGGTGGAGAATAACCTATGTTTTGTGTTTATATATATGACCCGTTTCTACTTTGACGGTAGAGTTGCACCCAAATTCACCATAAACCCAAGCATTTATAAATTTTTGTCCTAGAATAATCATGTAATTATTTAAGGCTTCAGTGCCCCTAGGTGTATATTTTGATGTTAGAAGAATATATGATATACTCCCTCCGTTCCGCTATAAGTTGTTCGTTGCTTTTGGGCACACGAATTAATGTAAAAATGAAAAAGTATAAGTGTTGTGATGGAGAAAAGTGAAAAAGTAATGGAAATAGTGTAAAAAGTATTTAAAATAATAATAAATAAATAAATAGTAGTTTCCAAAAAAAGTAAAAAAACAAATGAGCAACATATAGTGGAACGGACGAAAATGGCAATATGAGCAACTTATAGTGGGACGGAGAGAGTATAAGAAACTTTATTTATCATCTCAAAGTTGAGACACATCACTACAAAGAGATCCAATTAGATTTGTTGCAAGAGGCTTTTAACTTCCAACCACTTTTTTATCATGATTGAAGCCTCACCACACTCTTTAACACCTAAGGTTAGGCCCGGGATCAACTCCAAGATAATTACAATAGCTTGTATAAAAACTAACACGAGCAGTCACTGCATTAGAGTTCCCTCCATTGCATTCCCCTCCATTAACAGCACGAATCGTGGCCCCGAAACCTTGGCCCGAAGTAATAGGCCCGTGACAAGCTCTCATCCAGAACCAAAGAGCCGTCTTGAATGAAATAACGGGATCTCTAGCGACGATACCAGGGTCATTCAATCCATCGAACCCGATGTCCCTGCCCGCAGGCCCGTAATTGTAGTTCCAGGATAGTTGTATGGGCCCCCTACCGTAGTAGCCCTTGCCCGGTACACACGGCCATTCTCTATTATTGCTTTGGCAATAATTTCTAGATGCTCCATTTATCTCTTCCCTATAGCAAAAACCTGCATTGTGAAATAATTATCATAGGAATTGATTATGGCTCCATTTGGATGAGTGGATTTCACACACAAATGATTACTCTTTCTAAGTAAGTTAGATGAATTTACAAATATTTAGATTTGAGTTTATGTTCAAAATGGAGGAATTCTAAATTCTCATCAAAACCATGTCATTTGTGAAATTCCTCCTCCCTACCTTTCCATCTCTATATTTTCTCTACTTTTTCCATTCTCACTCATCTCTTTACAATTCGTAATTTGAAATACAAATTTCTTACATGTATTTTTTTTTAAATTCATCCATTTAAATGGAGCCTATGGGATTTTCAAAATCTAGACACTTCATAATTAATTATCAATTTCTCAAGAAATAAAAAGGTGGAAAATGCCAAGTTTTAGTCCTCTATGAATTGGTGGCCAATTTACGTAAATTTACTAACGGAAGCTTTCGTAAAAATTGTTCGTTGAGCCCCATAACCTTTTAAGGAATTTTAGGATGTTTTTTTGAAACTATATACACCTTAAAAAAAGTGATATTAATTCATTTTTATAGTAAAATCAAAATTAATGAGTGTTTGTAAAATAAGTGATTTTAAATTAAATTGAGAAGGTGACCTATTTGCAAAGAGTAACTTTTATTAATATCGGGTAGTTATTTCTAGAAGTAGTCATATTTATTCCCCCACAATTGATTTTAGAAAATCCTAAAGTAGGTCTAACACTACTAAAGAAGTAGTGGGAAAATACTTATTTCAGGTCCATAACTTAGGGGGCAGTAAAATGAAAATCGTAAACTTTTTAAATTGGCAATTTAAGAAATATAATTTTTAAATATTGTAAGTTAAGGGAAAATTAAGCTCGAACGTACGCCAAATTGTATCGATTTAGGCCTGAATTATGGTCTAAATTGGGTCAATTAATCCAATTTGTATTGATTCGAATTGATAAAGTTAGAATTCTCAGTTTACCAATCGAAAAAATTACGGTGCCATCCTTAATAAAACTATTTTCCCAACAAAGTGTAGGATTTGCAATCTCTTAGTTACAAAGTGCAGCGACCGTTTTTATTCCATTTTTGAATGAATTTAACCTTTTCTTTTATTTAAAATCACTTTATAACAATAAAACCAAAATTCCAACTAATTCTTTTATGGAACTAAATTAGAAGTGCAATTTACTCATAATTTTACACAAAATGTAAAAAAGCAAACATTTATAAGTAGTAAAACTTACTTCCAGTCTCATGTATGACATGAGCAAAGAAAGCGGCAATCTCCCGCTTGGCAATGTCGGCCCCACCGACACTGCCAAACTGCGCGTATGATTGGACAGCCTGTAGAAAGGCTGTGCGGGTATAGAATCCTCTCCCCGCACAACCCGCCCCTGGCTGATTAAAGAAAGCATCCGTCACAACGTCAGCAACTCTGACACCGCCGCCACTAGGCGTAGAGCCATAGCACGGTCCGGAACGACAGCCGGTCCCACAATAAGGCTCACCGGTTCCACAGTAGCCGTAGCGGCTGCAGCACAGGTTCTGTGCGCAACCGCAATTCTGGCCGGAAACCCAATTTCCGGCCGCAAGAAGTAGGGCGAGAACGAAGTAGATAGTGAAGATATTCATTTTGTTTGGATGGTGTGGAAGGAATAGACGAAGATGTTTATTTATATAGAGTGCATGCATGTGATATTGGAAGATTTCTTTGACTTTAGGGGTAGGGTGACAAATTAATTTAATTTAATTTGGCTATTGTTAGGCTGCTTTTTTTCTTTTTCCACATATATTTGTTAGGCTGCTTTTTTTCATTTTCCATATATATATATATATATATAAATAAATTGCACAAATGATTCCATGAGAATATGTGTTCATGAATTTGATTCTTTTTTTAATATAAATAGTCCCATAACATTTTTCTGTTAAAACTAATAAAGTAATATGAGACAAATCTGTTGAGTACAAATTTTTATGAGATTATATGTCCAATTTATTTTAATGGGTATGACTAAATATGCTAAAAATAGAATAAAAAATAAACGTGAGACCAGATCTATTGAGTACGAATTCTCATAAAGTGCAATATACCCTCTATATATATATTATTGGTATCAACAAGGAATGGTCGAAGTGGGTTCATTGGTCCTATGATTGTGAGACGTTTAAAACTTGAAAGAGTGAGAATACCTTCAACTTGGTGGTGATTTTTGTTTGAATACTTTTACAAAAATTATTGAACAGTGACAATTAATTATTTCGTATAACTAAGCAGTGATACTCTGGAATGTTAATTAATATACAGTTTTCCTGAAGCTAATGGAATTTTTTTTGGGGTATATAGATTATAGAGTGTACGTATATGGCCTATTGTTAATAAAATATACTACCTCCGTCCCGGAACTACTTTCATAGTAGTTCCGGGCACGCGAACCAAGGAAAAGTAAATATGTGAGTGTAAAGTTAAATAATAAAATAAGAAAAAGTGTATTTTGTTGACTTTTGTGAGAGAGAAAAATTTCCTTTTTTTGTGTGTGAAAGAAGAGTTGGAACGTCCAAATAAGAAAAGTGTGAAAGTAGTTTTGGGACGGAGGGAGTATATTCTTTTGTGTCATGAAATTTCAAATAGTTTTTTTGGACAAGAGAATAATTATGTAGGCAAATATACCTTTAGTGAACTAATTAAATAAATTGAATTTTTAAAAAAAGGGTTCATCCTTTTAACTTGAAAAAATAGTGATTTTTTTTTTTTATAGAAGAGAAAAAGAAAATGCAGTCTCTCAGTAGTCAGTTCTAAGAAATGAAAGGATGATTTCCTTTGATTTTGTCCCCAGCACTAGCATTATTCAAGAGTTGACTCAACGCTTGTCGAGTTGACTTTGAAATTGAAGGCATAAAATCATGTCTTATTCGGAAATGCATTGGCCACCACCATGTGCACCACCGTTCAATATTCTACTTTTTCTCCTTTCAAAAAAAAAAGATATATATATATATATATCTACTTTTTCTTGGTTAAAAATAATAATCTCTTTCTTATATTTTAACTTAAATTGATGCACATTATTATCTGTTTGATAAGTTTTTTTTTTATATATAATTGAAATAGATGAAAAAAAAAGTGTTATATATATATATATAATTATAAAAGTTAAGAAATATATAAAGATTTGTAAGTCCTGTAATTTATCTTCATTTTGAATTTTTTCCACGTGGAATACGCATTTCGATATTGATTCTTCAAGTTTATAAATATTTGGATTTTGGTCCTATAAGTCTTTAAAATGACAAAACTCAAAATATTTTTAAAATTATGGGACCAATATCAAAATGTGGAATCTATGTGGACCAAATTCAAATTCGTGACAAGTTGTAGGACTACAAAAAATTTAATCCTTAAAATTTATGATGTTATATTGATGCTAATTATTGAGAAAATTACTATTATAACAAAAAAATATACTATTCCTCCATCCAATAATTGTTTGCACACTTTTTTTAGACACACACTTATATACAAATTTCTACGGATCTAAAATCCGTAGAAATATCCATTTTTGAAAATTCGCTGGTCTAAACCGGGTCGGGTCGAATTTGAGTATTTTTTTCCAAAATTCGCTTAGCTTGTGATTTTCGCTCCCAGGTATGTTAAAATTAGGGCAAATGCATGTTACTTTAAGGCAAAACGTGTGTTACAACCAGATTAAATGTTGTTTTCTACACATATTCATTTATTTTTGTCAAACTAAATATTTTTCATGCAATGTAACACATGTATATGTTATATTGTATGTGTAACACATATTTATTCTTAATAAAAATACATTTTATCCTATAGTAACACATATATGCTCATATAATAACACAAATTGAGGAACAAACATGTGTTACAATTAGAGTAAATATGTATTACTGCAAATTTTTGTACACTTTGAGTAAATTTGTGTTGCTGCAAATGTGTGTTACATCTAGAGTAAATGTGTGTTACAATTAGAGTAAATATGTGTTACTGCAAATATACCCTCTATATATATATATATTATTGGTATCAATAAGGAATGTTCGAAGTGGGTTCATTTGGTCCTATATATGATTGTGAGAGTCTATATACCCTCTCTATATATATTATTGGTATCAATAAGCAGTGATACTCTGGAATGTTAATTAATATATATACAGTTTTCCTAACCAGGGGAGCTAGCTTTCCTGGTCACCAGGCTTCTCACTTGAGTGAGTGACCTGAGTTCGATTCCCTTTGGGAATGAATTAGGAGGGAGATATAAGGGTGAATTTGGAGATATTGTTGGGGTGTAAGGAGACTTGGTGTACTAACTATTAACAACTAACATTTACCAATAAAAAAAATATATACAATTTTCCTGAAGCTCATGGAATTTTTTTGGGGCATATAGATTATAGAGTGTACGTATATGGCCTATTTTAAAAAAAAAAAAAATATTCTTTTGTGTCATGAAATTTCAAATAATTTTTTTGGACAAGAGAATACTTATTTAGGCAAATATACCTTTAGTGAACTAATTAAATAAATTGAATTTTTAAAAAAAGAGTTCATCCTTTTAACTTGAAAAAATAGTGATTTTTTTTTTTGTAGAAGAGAAAAAGAAAATGCAGTCTCTGAGTTCTAAGAAATGAAAGGATGGTTTCCTTTGATTTTGTCCCCCAGCACTAGCATTGTTCAAAAGTTGACTCAACGCTTGTCGAGTTAACTTTGAAATTGAAGGCATAAAATCATGTCTTATTCGGAAGAACAAGTCTCCTGTGCACCAGTTACACGGTGCAACTCTAGTTTATTTTTAAAAAGTTAAATAGTTTATAACTGAAAAGTGAAACAGTTTATTACTGAAAAGTGTATCTTTCATAGTTTAACTTTTCAGTAATAAACTGTTTAACTTTTCAGTTATAAACTGTTTAACTTTTTAAAAATAAACTTGAGTTGCACCGTGTAACTGGTGCATATAAGACTAATCCTATTCGGAAATGGATTGGCCAGCACCATGTGCACCACCGTTCAATATTCTACTTTTTCTCCTTTCAAAAAATAAAAATAAAAATATATATATTCTACTTTTTCTTGGTTAAAAATAATAATCACTTTCTTATATTTTAACTTAAATTGATAAACATTATTATCTGTTTGCTAAGTTTTTTATATATATATATATATAATTGAAATAGATGAAAAAAAAAAGTGTTATATAAAATTATAAAAGTTAGGAAATATATAAAGATTTGTAAGTCCTGTAATTTATCTTCATTTTGAATTTTTTCCACATGGAATACACATTTCGATATTGATTCCACAATTTTATAAATATTTGGATTTTGGTCCTATAAGTTTTTAAAATGACCAAACTCAAATTTTTTAAAATTATGGGACCAATATCAAAATGTGAAATCTATGTGGACCAAATTCAAATTCGTTCTAAGTTGTAGGATTACAAAAAATTTAATCCTTAAAATTTATGATGTTATATTGATGCTAATTATTGAGAAAATTACTATTATAACAAAAAAATTTACTATTCCTCCATCCAATAATTGTTTGCACACTTTTTTTTTATCCGATGTTTTCACACCCTATAAATGAAAACTACTTTAACTTTATCATCACAATATTCACATATTTATATTATAAAATGTCATATCTTTTACGTTCAATCCAACTAATTACATTATTTTCATGATATAACTTTACATACTTTTCTTAAAAATTGTGTAATTATTGAGGTGAAAACACTTTTGAGACGGAGAAAGTACTACATATTAAGGGAAATATTTAAAAGATATAGTGTTATTTTTTTATTGATTAGGAAAATATATAAAAACAAAATCTCTTTTGAAAGTAATGATCAAAATAGCAATAGAGAATATATTAGTTACAAATCAATTTTACTAATGGCACCGCTCAATTCCTATTCCTCTTGGGCGGGAACCAATAATCGAGTCTATAAATATGCTGCAAGTCAACCGAAAAAACTAGGCCTCAAACGACCTAAAAATTAATTTGAAGAGTAAGTTTTATGTGCATTTAGCGCAAAATGTGCTTGTTTGACCGTTGATATTATTTATACTAAAAAGTGAAGGTTGATTATATTGAAAAGTCTAAACTGGTTTCACTGAAAATTAATAATTATGTAACTAAATTTTTCAGTGTAACAATCCACACGTAATGAATTTACATTTTTCAGTGTAAATATATATGTTGAAATTTGTGTTTTTCTTTGATTTGTGAAGTGAGTACATTGGAATATATATAGGCACAAAGGCTGCTAAGTAAAACGGTTATAACCACCTAACAACTTGGTGGTTATACAAACTAACTGAAACATATAACTAACTAAGTAAGTTGATATATGTACATAGAGTGTAGGGTGCACAACAGAGTGTGCATGGAATGCATGGCCTGGATGTGCGTGTGAGCTGATTCTCTAATATGCTCCAAAGGAAGGAAGTGCAGCTGCAAGAAACCAGATTGATCTTGGAACATATAGAAGAAAATCTGGAAGGTGACAAAGCCATAGTGAAAATTTCAGCAGGCTAGCTACTCTTCCGTAGCAACATATCGAATGTCGAGCTGTCCATTTTGGACATCCGAAGAAGAAGCAAGCGGAAGCTGGAGTTCTTTGCATAAACTTGAAATCCATAGAATGGCAGTTGTTGCCAAAGCCAAGGACATGTACTCTGCCACGGTACTGCTTTTTAGCAACCACATGCTGCTTCCTTGAGCACCAAGAGATGAGATTTGGAGCAAGACTTATGCAAAACCCGCTGGTACTATGTCTATCATCAAGGTTGGATGCATAATCCGTATCCGCAAAACCTGTTAACCTGAAATCAGAATAAGGAAAAAAAGAAATATCATGATGTAGTGTACCTTTGGTGTATTTAAGGACCCGTTTACAGGCTTTCCAATGTTAGTGTTCGAGCTTTAAGGAACTGAGATAACTTGTTTACAGAATATGAAATATCCGGTCTTGTGAGAGTCACCAATAATACTTCTACATGGAGAAGGATCAAAAAAGAGGGACTATCAAGAAAAGAAAGTTTGAGACTAGGACAAGATGGAGTTGGACAGGACTTTGAAATGAGTAGGTTTGCTTTTAGGAGAATGTCATGTGCATACTTAGACTGAGAGAGGGAGATAGAATCTGAAGTAACAGTGGCCTCAAGCCCCAAAAAATAATTAACCTGATTAGGTTATATTTGCTTCAATTTGTGCTCACTTAGAGATAATTTTCTAGAATTTTGAATGCATTTAGTGTCTTAATTGAGATCTATTTCGATGTTGAGTCATTGAATTTGATTTAAATAAAAAGTCATCGTATTACATTAGTTTTGACAATTTTCAGACTTTGTTTGGATAAGTTGAAATCGAAGTGGCCCCACAATTACTACTCACAGCACTCACACTCACACACAGCGCCACCGTTCACCACAGCCGCAAACCGAAATCGCTCTGCCTCTCCGATTTGTAGCCACTCCAACGCACAAACCAAGAACGCCCATGATGATGCTGGTAATTGAGATCATTAATTGGGCCTTTCATAATTGTTAAGCCCAATTCTATTTTGACATTCTGAGCCCAACTTCTTATTCAATTTGAGAAGCCCAACCCTTAAAGACGGCCCAATTGCTGATGGAATCGAAAAGGGAGTAGGTATTTATACATTGGCCGTACATTATTTTCTCGGGGGAAGGCACGTATTAGGTAGTAGATAGGCAGTAGGTTTTAGATGAATATCTTTTGAGGGTTTTTCATGCGAGTAGAGAATTAGGTTTTAGATGAATATCTTTTGAGGGTTTTTCATAGAATTAGGGATTGAGAACAAAATTTTTCTTTAGTTTTTATTCATTAGTAGGAGTATCTTTCCGTTGGTTTGCATTTATTTTCAGGATAATTGGAAATTTGTTTGAATTTCAATTTAGTTTTATGCAAGTTATTTTCATTCAATTAATTGTTAATAGTATCATGCTTATTCTTTTCATATTAATGTTATTTTTATTAATGCGTATTGTTCCATTTATTCTTGTTCACCCATTAGTTATGAGCTGGGTGAAGTAATATTATGAATCATTATAGTCATTGTCTTTAATTTCGTTTATAAGTATTCTGATGAGATGAGTCCTTTTAGTAAGTTACTGAGACACTTGGAATGTTTATTATAAGAGATTAATATTTAAATCCTAATCACAACATACGAGAGTTGAGTGAGAAGGATAAGGGTATTCAATTGATGGTAATAACTTTTAGGTTTAAGGGTTAATGTTCTTATGAAATCGAGAGATGCTTAGACACTGAGAACAAGACTACTAGAATGTTGAGATATGAATGAGAGTTCTCTTTCAGCAGGGCAGTAATGTCTGGCTCACTCATTAGACTATGACTGATACATAATGGAATTCACCCGAAGCATATCACCACTCATGCACACGCAAGTGTTAGTTTAGGATATTATTTTTGCATTTCATTTTAATTTCTGCATTTTAACTAGAAGTTAGATAGTCAATCAAAGCTTGAAATTTGATTCTTGTTATTTAATTCAATCACACAAATCTTAGGATTAGATTATTTCATTTCTTCCCGTGGATTCGATATTTATAACTTGGTCAGCTTACCACTACACAATCCTATACACTTGTAGGAAAGTGCATTTGTGTGCGAACACAAATCGCTAGTCATAACCTCACCAAGGTGCTTCAAAGAAAACATGTTATGTAATACTGAAATGAGATGCAAAACCTCTGAGGAATCATCACTAGTGACCAATATGTCATCCGCATAAACAAGGAGAAGGGTCATCTTGCCATGAACATTTCCATAAAACAAGCAGTGATCTGACAACGAATGAGTAAAGCCCAAACTGATGAGGAACAACTCGAGTGTATCATACCAAGCTTTAGGAGCCTGCTTAAGACCATAAAGTGATTTGCTCAGACATGAGAATGATGACTAGTGTCAACAAAACCCTCATGTTGTTGTATATAACTGGCTCAGAAAGTGTTCCTTTGAGGAATGCATTATTGATATCAATCTGTTGTATAGACCAGTGCCTTGTGACTGCAATAGTAAGAACCACTCAGAGAGTAACTAGTTTTATAACAGGGCTAAAGGTATGAAGATAGTCTATCCCAACATTTTGTAACCTCAGTGTCTCTCAACATAAACCAAGAACTGACTAAACACAGATGTAACCTCAGATTTTGCACAAAGAGAAAATACACAAACATATCTAGTAAAATCATCCACAATAGAGGCGAAATACTTGAAACTTCAATTGAAGTGTCAGAGGCATGTCCCCAAACATCAAGATGTAGCAAGTTGGTTAGTCACATAATGAGTAGCACCCGATCCACAAACCAGTTGCTCAGAGGAGAGTTCTGAAAAGGAGAGTAATTGGTGTTAGAATATGTATTAAAGGTGGATGGCACCTAATAAGAAGGAGTATGATTTTGAGGATATATGATGTTAGCTTGAACACCCTGCAAAGAAGGACCAACAGAATTAACATTTTCTTGCCCTTGAGGACCACCAGAATTAGGATCCGCATCTTGAATTCCTTGAAAAGATGAATCAAACCATTTGTAGCATTTGGCAGCTACATGATTATTCTTGCCACATAACTGACAGATCACCTTGGATTTGTTCAACCATTTTGTTACCCTTATACTTACCAGAGGATTGACGTCTCAGATCCTTGTTAACCACATTAACAGAAGGAGTAAGAGATGGCAACACCAAAGACTGAACAAAAGCATCTTGTTGAATTCTCATTTCATGAGTGTGTAAAATAGATTGCACCTCTACCAGAGAAGGAAATTCCCTTCGAGTAGTTAGATTAACTACTACAGCATCAAAATCAGAACCAAGACCTCCAAGGAGATACAACACCAGATCTTCATCAGTAAGAGGATGACCAGCAACATAAAGGCCATTTGAAATAGATCTCATTTTGAGTATGTGGTCATCAATTGACAGTGAACCTTTCTTCAAAGTTTGAAGTTGAAATCTGAGACTCATCACACGAGCCTCGGACTATGAGTGAAAGAGATGTTCAAACATGGACCAAACTTGAAAGGAATGAGCACAATGACTTAGGAAAAAAAAAATTTAGGACCATAGTTATAAGGTAGTTATAATTTAAGAACAATATATTTTTGGGCTTGAAATGGTAGGACAATATGTTTTCGGGCTTGGAAAAGTAGGACAATATGTTTTCGGGCATGGAAAAGTAGGACAATAACTTTAAAAAGTGGTAAATCTAGGTCAATTTGAGCCTGAATTAAACTCAATTTGAGCTCAATTGTAAGCAATTTATAACATTTTTCTCAATACTTTTAGCAATTTATAAGCTACTAAAATTTAGAAAAAGAAAAAATAAAACACCGTTTCACGATCACCTTTGTAATCACCTATAATCACATTTGTAATATTTTTCACAATTTAATAACACGAGTACATGTAACTGATATATTTTTAATAAAATTATAAAACAATTTACAATTTTTTTCATTATTTATTAACACGAGTGCATTTACACGCGTTTCTTTATCGTTTTAATTAAAATATTTTTAGACGAGTTGATTCTTATATTTTATACTATTATATATATATATATATATCTTATATATTTTATTTTATATATTTATGATATTCTTTATTACATATATCTTTAATTATTTGTTGTATATATTATCTATTTATTATAATTAATTATAAAATATTACTTTTATATTATGTTGGTCCCTTAAAGTGGTCAAGGTCTAGAGGGGGGGGGGGGTGAATAGACCTTGAGTCCAAAATCAGATTTTTCAAACTTTTCAAAAATGATGGATTCTAGAACCTTACCGTAGCCCTTTTTAAAGTTCAAAATAACAAGTCTATAAGAGTTTTAGAAACTGGACCACAAAGGTTACAGCTGTGAACTTAAGAAGTCTACAGCTGCAGAGTTTAAAAACTTTGCAAAATAAAAGATCACTTGTAGACAAAGTATCAGAGGAGTTCTCACAATTAAAATTGTATTGAGAATACTCTAATGTGCAGCGGAAATAAGTGAGTGTTAATGAAAAACAATAGAAACAAACTTAACAGCTGAGTGACTTATAAAAGTCTACAGATGTAGAGTCAGTTTCTCAGTGATAACCACAAAGTCTTATGCACTTGAATTTTCACAAGAATGATGAATGTAACAAGAAATGAAATATGTAGAGCAAGAATTTAAATGACAGAAAGTAAATAGACCAGATTTATAGTGGTTCAGTGTCTATAAAAAGACCACCTACATCCACTGTTACACCACTCAGGTGCCAAATTCACTAAGATGAGATCACTCAGATCAATACAAGTAGTTCCCCCTTAGAACTAGGTTCACTCAGATTCCTATTCTAAAAAGAGATTAAACTACCCTATTCACTCAGAATATAACTCACAAAGAGTTTTTACAAAACCTCACAAAGAGATATCTACACTAAGTAGAAATATAAAATAGGTGAGGGAACAACAACCAAAGGGTGTGATTCTTTCTAAGAAAATCCTAACCAACTATCCTATGAATCACAAAGAATAATAGCAAATAAGGCTCTCTGAGAAAGTTTGTTGGCTGTAGACTTGCTTAGGCAGAATGCTTGCATGCTCAGGGTGGTTGTTGTTGCTTCCTCTGAGGACTTCTTCTATTTATAGATTGAGTGGTGTAACTTATCCGTTGGAAATTCAAATTTGAAATCCGGATAAGGCTCCTCTCTCTCCATTTGGCATGTGTGAAGTGGTCTTCATCCTTCACACAGGATAGTACTGATTGTACTATTGTCCTTTTCTTCAGAATTCTGTCTTCCTTGCAATAATCTCCATTATCCTTCAGAATTAAAGAAATAACCTCCACTTAAGTACAGTTTAGTGAGTGTTTGAGAGCTACACTAATAGTGCTTAAGGGTCTTCATTAACTTCAAATAATCTCTGACTTGTACCATCTCTTCAAACGGTTCTTTGCAGCTGTAGAGTCTTCAACCTTGCAGCTGTAGAGTCCTGTCAATAAGAAAAATCGGCTATAGAGAAACCTTACAGTTGTAGGGTCATGTCTAGCTGTAGAATGATCAAGTATACAGCTGCAGACTTCACTTACAACTATATGTTTCAAACACCAATTTCCTTAGCACAAGTATTAGATCAATTTACACAAATTAAACACATTGTTTTGCATACATCAAAATCTAAACCGTGGTAATTAACAATTTCCCCCTATTTTGATGTTGGCAAAACAAACAACAAAACAAGCAACAAAGACAATAAGATATTGTCTTAGAACAAAAAACAACAGAAAGTATAACAAAGCAGGGCAACAGAAGACAGAACAAAATACAAAGCTGCATAAACTAAAAAGGGATCAAGATACAGCTTACAGTAGATAGATAGACTAAAAACTAAAAAGTTTTAGTGTCTAATCTAGAACAAAGTCTTCATCTTCTTCTATGCTTGGGATCAGCATCATCTTCTTCATCATCTTCATCAGATTCATCTTGAGGTTTTAGAATCTCTTGCTCCATCATGTTCTTTTCATTCTCTTCAAAATACTTCATCAGCATCGATCTGAAGTTCATAAGCTTCCAACTCTTCTTCTTCATTCTTAGACTTGAATACCCTCTTAGGCAATGGATTTTTCTTGATTTTTCCACCAAGGAGCCGAGCATTGTCTCCTTTATATAAAGATCCATCAGCCTTCAGGTCTTTGAACTTTTGGAATCTATCCTTCTTGAGTTTAATCCTCTTAATTATTGTATGCCTGTTGCATATACTCAAGAATTCTTTCCAAAGGTTATCAAACTCAGTCTTCATTTGTTTTACCCTCTCATCAGAATCTTCAGCAAGTATCATGCTCAGAGGTTGAACATCCAAAGGTTGAGCAGTGACAACAGCTGTAGATTGTTCTAGATCTTTCTTTCTCTGTTTTTCCTCTTTCTCTTTCTCTTCCTTCTCTTTCTTTCTTTCTCTTGATTCTTTCACTGTCTGTTCCCAATAACCAAAAGGTTTTTGAGAAGTATGAGGTGTAGGTTTCTGAACTGTAGATTTAGGGAGCTTTATGATCTTGCTTACTTTAGAGCTTCCCTTCATCTGCTCAGGTTGAGACCTTTCCTCTTATTTATCTCCCAGTCTCATGGACAAGTCTTTGAATTTGGCAGCTTCAAGTTCTTTTGCCCATGACTTTCCAATATCCTTCACATTCTCAAGGATGTCTTCAGTAACCTTTTCTCCTTCTTTGATCTCCTTCTCAATCTTGCTTTCCCCTTTTTTGCCAACATCAATGTGTGACAAAATGGTGTTAAGCTTGCTCATAAGATCATTCTTCAGATTCTCATTCCCAGTTATCATCTTGGTCATCTCATTCTTCATACTCTTCACTTCTACCTTCAGATTGAAAGAATCATCTTTCATCAGGTTAATATCAGACTGTAGAGTAGTGATTTCTCTTGTCTTCTTAATAACATCTTCCCTTATCAATTCATTCTGACCCAATAAGCTGTCCACAACAACTTTGAAGTTCTTTTCAAGAATCTTCTTTTCTTCCAGGCTTCTCTCTTCAAACTTTTTCACAAGGTCTTCCATACCTTTTCTCACATTCTGAGAAATGATAGCATCAGGTACCATCTTGACTTGTTTCAAGATTTCAGCTTCAATTCCTTTAAATGATTCCTCCAAATGCTTTAGTTGGGATACAACTTCCTTAGGTGTCATCTGAGGATTTGTATCACTATCCTCTTCCTCAGAATCTCCTTCTCTTATGACCAATTCTTTTCCTTTTGTGACTTTCTGAGCTTTAGAAGGCACCAACTCTACAGCTGTAGAGTCTTCAGTGGAAGCCTTCCTCTTGCTAGGAGTCACAACCACTTCTATCTTGTCTATAGAGAAATCAACAATGTAGTCATCCATATTTTCTACATTTTCTCACTCAAGAGCAGAATAACTCTGCAGTGGGGGAGTTCCATGCCTATGAATCTCTTCTAGAGTAAACATTGCAGGAGGAGGTTGGTTGAAAATGCTTGTGATGGGGTTTGACATGTCTTTAGCACTTTCATCAATATCCTTGGAAGTATCCTCAACAATCTGCTCATCAACTTGAGCTTCCAAGTTTGTTTGATCAACAGGTTGAACAATCTTTGCTTGAGCACCACCCATTGGTGCATCATCATCACCTCCTTCATCATCATCAGGTTTTTCCTTGGGTTCTTTACATGGTGAATCATCTTTTCTTGCTTCTTTCTCCTTTTCAGATTCTTCTTCAGTAGGATTTGCTTCTTCAACATTCACAGGATCTGCAGCACTAGCTCCTGCAGACTCCAATAGAATAGCCTCCTTAGCCAGAATAGTTAAGCCTTCAACTTCAACAATTTGTTGACTACCTTCACCAATCTTTTGTGGCATCTCTTCATCACTTTCTGAGCTCACAACTTCGTACTCAGTTTCTGGAAATTGAGCTTCTGGATCTTTCTCAGTCATGATTGCAACTTTCAAAGCTTCAGCTGCTGACTTGGTGATTTTCTGCTTTGTTGTTTCTTCAGCAATAATCTTTCCTTTTCCTTTATCCTTTCTTCTTTTCTCAGCAATTAAGTTATTAAGGAAATTTGGCTTCATCAGTTCATTTACATCACTACAATTTGTCCAGTCAACTACCCACTGGAACAAATTTCTTTCCTCAACTGTCAACTTATCCAATTTTTCTCTGACTATCTTCCAGTGATCGAATTTTTATCTTTCTTCTTCAAAACCTTCAACCCTCTCAACTGGAACAACAGGGAGTTGTTCAGTTTCAGGTTCAGGTACTCCAATATCTTCAATCTGTTCCTCATCAATTTGTACCTCAGACTGTACAGTTGGCAAGTCTACAACTGTAGACTTGTCAGCTTCAACTTCAGTAACTTTCTTAGAATGAAACTTCTTCTGCCTCTTTTCTCTATCAATTTCATCTTCTGAATCAGTTGGTTCATCCACTAAAAGCTTTCTCCTTACACTTTTCTTCTTCTTTTTCTCAGGCTGTTTTGGTGATCTAATAATTGTGAGTGTCATTCCCTCAGACTTATTTTTCTTCCCCTTCTTTGATTTGGGAGCCATAGGAGCATCCACAGCTCCTCTTTTGAAATTGGTCTTCCCTATGATTCTATGAGTCAAAATAGGTTGTCCTTCATGCCCATTAAACAAAGAGAATCCAACTTCCTTCAATATGTAGTTTAAGAACAAACCATAACCTTTGTTCTTTCCTGCTTTTACTACATCATTCCCAATATTTCTCAGTAAAAGTTCTCCAATATCTACTTTTACTTCCTTAACAAAAGCTATCATCAGATCCCACATAAGAATGGTGTCAGTATCATGAGCACCAGTTCTACATAATAAGCATTTATCAATAGCTTCATAAAGATAGACATACTCAACTGCTAAGTCAGTCTTCTTGAATGTCCTCTTCCAGTTCTTTGGAAATGGCTTCTTTGCAGTGAATCTCTTCCAATACTTCTCATCTTCATCAGCAAAGTTGAGATTATCATGGGAGTCACCTCCAATCCTTAAATGTAGAGCTTTGCAAATATCACCAGTTGTAATCTTAACATTCCTTCCTTGCAGCTTTACAGATAATGTCTTCCTTTCCACATTGGCTTCTGCATTCTGATAGAACTCATGCACAATCTTATCATCATAAGCTCCAGGGTTGTGGGTTAGATAATAATGAATCCCTTGATTCACTATGTGTCTGATAACTTCTTCCATAGCATCAGTGGGATGCTTCTTCAGTATCTCATCGAAGTCGAAAAGAGCTCCAAATATAACTTTCATAGACATGATTCCTGGTTTCAGAGAGTGAGGGATGGAGAGTGTTTAAGGTTTCAGGGGGTTCAAAATGTTAAAGTGAGATATAAAAAGGATGAAGGGTCCTTTAAATACCTTTCCTTAAACAGTCATATAAGAACAGTGGTATAACGGTCTTTGACCTAAAATTTATGAGTTTTGAGATTCTGAGCCAAAACTTATAATTAAGTTTGTCCAAAATCTAACTCACATAGAATTTAATTCTATTTAAAATGTTACACGTACTCACATATTTTATTAATTAAAATGTTTGAATAAATCCAAAATGTCTGTAACTTTAGTACAAACGTTTCTGAATTTGTAGTGCTCCATTTAAATTACAGAATTGTACAAAGTACTGTAAATTCCCTAAGTTTGCAATTGACAATCTTAGAATTTGAAAATTACAGTTGGTAAGGAATTTGCAGTTCAGAACTAAGTCTATAGCTGTAGAGTTACCAACTCTGCAGTTGAATGACTTTGCAGCTGCAATTTTCCTTTTCACTGATTTTTCAAATTTTCTAGGTTTGTCTTTACAGTTTAGTGATTTTCACAGAGTCTTCTTACAATTCTAATATTCCCAAATTGCCTCTCAAGATTGAAAATCTTGATTCACACAAAGGTTTAGTGAAAATATCAGCAAGATTCAAATCAGTATGAATCTTTGTCAATTTCACATCCTTTCTTTCAACATGATCTCTTATGAAATGATGTCTTACATCTATGTGTTTTGATCTAGAGTGTAAAACTGGATTCTGTGTGATAGCAATAGCACTTGTATTGTCATATAATATAGTTGTTTCTCTTGAATCAATCCCATAGTCTTGTAATTGATATTGCATCCATAAGATCTGTGCACAACAACTTCCAGCAGCAATATATTCTGCCTCAGCTGTAGAAAGAGCAATAGAATTTTGCTTTTTACTGTGCCATGCCACCAACCTTTCACATAGGAATTGACAAATCCCACTAATACTCTTCCTATCAATCTTGCAACCTACAAAATCTGAGTCAGTGTACCCAATGAGTTCAATTCCTCCTTCTTTAGGATACCATAATCCTAGATTTTGTGTGGATTTGACATATTTGATGATCTTCTTTACAGCATTTAAGTGTGATTCCTTAGGATTTACTTGGAATCTAGCACATACACCTACTGCAAACATGATATCAGGTCTGCTAGTTGTAAGGTATAGCAATGATCCAATTAGCCTCCTATATTTGGTTACATCAACACTTTTGCCATTCTCATCTTTGTCAAGGCTCACAGAAGGTGTCATAGGTATATTGGTAGGCCTAGAACTGTCCATTCCAAAAAAATTTATAAGCTCTTGAGTGTATTTAGCTTGATTGATGAAAATTCCATCTCTCATTTGCTTCACTTGTAATCCCAAAAAGAAATTCAGATTTCCCATCATGCTCATTTCAAATTTCTCAGTCATGAGCTTAGAGAATTTTCTGCATAATTCTTCATTGGTTGAGCCAAAGATTATATCATCAACATAGATTTGGACAAGCAAAATATCATTTCCATGTTGTAGTCTGAATAAGGTTTTGTCAACCATACCCTTTTTGAATCCATTTTTGATCAAATGATCACATAGAGTATCATACCATGCTCTTGGTGCTTGTTTAAGTCCATAAAGTGCTTTTCTAAGCTTATAAACCATATCTTCAGCTGTAGATTCCTCAAATCCTGGTGGTTGTTCAACATACACTTCTTCTGATAGTAAACCATTAAGAAATGCATTCTTTACATCCATTTGATAGACTGTAAAGTTCATATGTGCAGAATAGGCTAGAAAAATTCTTATAGCTTATAATCTTGCAACTGGGGCAAATTATTCATCAAAATCTATGCCTCCATATTGACAATAGCCTTGAGCAACTAGTCTTGCTTTATTTTTTGTCACAATTCCATCTTCATCAACTTTGTTCTTGAATACCCACCTAGTTCCAATCACTTTGTGATTCCTAGGTCTTGGAACAAGTTCCCATACTTGATTTCTCTCAAAACCATTCAATTCTTCTTGCATTGCAATAATCCAATTGACATCTTGCAGTGCTTCATGAATATCAGTAGGTTCTGAAGATGAAAGAAATGTAGCAAACATTGCCTCATGGATTTGTTTTCTGGTTTTTATAGCATCTGATGGGTTTCCAATTACATGCTCAGGGGGGGGGTGATCTTTCAACCAAATCAAATCTGACATAGGTTCTAGTCTTTGATCACTGTTTTCTACAGCTGTAGATTCACCTACTGCAGACTCATCAAGTCCTTTTGTTGGTGTCTCTACTTCTGTTTGAACATTCTCATAGACTAGGTCTTCAACATTCTTCAATGGAGGTAACTCAACTATCACAGTGCCAAAGCCTTTGTTGGTCAAATCTACAGGAGTTTTGATTTCAACATACTGTTGTTGACTTGTGACTGTAGAGTTGTCCTCTTTAGAGTCTTCAACAATTTCTTCAAGGGAATTATGTTGTTCATAAAAAACAACATGATGTGACTCTTCCACAATCATTAATCTCTTGTTATACACTCTAAATGCTTTGCTAACATTAGAATAACCTAGAAAGATACCTTCATCTGACTTTGAATCAAAAGTCTTAAGGTGTTCTTTCCCATTATTCAGTATGAAGCATTTACATCCAAAAATGTGTAGATAAGAGATATTAGGAGTCCTTCATTTCCATAACTTATATGGAGTCTTCTTATGATCCTTAACAATCAAGCATCTATTCTGAGTATAGCATGCAGTGCTTGTTGCTTCTGCCCAAAATTTCTTAGGTAACTTTACTTCAACAATCATTGTTCTGGCAGTTTCTTTAAGTGTTCTATTCTTCCTTTCTGCAACTCCATTCTGCTGTGGGGTTCTAGCTGCAGAGTATTCATGAATTATGCCATATAGTGAACAATACTCATCAATGACTTGATTTGTGAATTCTGTTCCTCTATCTGATCTGATCTTCACAATCTTCAAATTCTTTTCATTCTGAATCCTTCTTAACAATTCTGGTAATCGCTGTAGAGTTTCACTCTTCATTCTTTGAAACATTGTCCAAGAAAATCTTGAGTAATCATCTACAAAAACCAAAGTATACTTCTTCCCACTTATACTTACTTGTTCTATGGGTCCAAAGAGATCCATATGCATTAATTCAAGTGTTCTTCAAGTGCTTGGGTGTGTTTTACTTTTGAAAGTCTTCTTGATTTGTTTCCCTTTGACACAAGCATCACATAAGTGTTCCTTCCTGAACTTAGTATTTGGCAGACCTCTTACAAGTCTGTTATTCACAAGTTCATTCATGGTTTTGAAGTTTATGTGATTCATTCTTTTGTGCCATAGCCAACTAACTTCATTGGAATTATTAGCTAGAAAGCAGGTAGTTTCAGTTGTAGAGTTCCACTCCACAATGTAAACAATCCCTTTTCTAGTTCCTGTCAGTTTAGTGGTTTGGGATTCAGTATCTTTGACTATGCAAGTGTCATGTGTAAAGTCTACAGTGTAGCCTTTCTCACAAAATTGACTCACACTAAGCAAGTTATGCTTTAAACCATCTACCAAATAAACATCATTGATCAGAACATTTCCTTTGAGTAGACATCCTGATCCTTTAGCTGTTCCACTGGCATTATCACCAAAAACAACTTTAGGACCTTTATGATCTTTTACATTTTGTAGCAAACTTCTATCTCCAGTCATATGTCTTGCACAACCACTGTCAATGTACCAAATCTCTCTTTTGGTGGTTGTAACATGTCCCTGCAAAATAAAGTGAGTTATTTAGAAATCCAATACTTTGGATTTCCTCAGTGTTACTCTTTGCAATCCAAGCCTTTTTAGGAGCTGTAGAGTTATTAATTCTACAGTTCTTGCTTGATCCTCCTCTTTGAGTGCTTGAAGAGGGAGACATATTTGACATATTTCCATTCCAGAATCTATCAAAATTGAGTCTTCTTTCCATATCCAATTTATGAAAGACTTCTTCTTCTGACAGTAAGTTTGATTCTGCAGTTGGTTTCAGAATCATGTTTTGCAACATGTTTGAAACATCTTCTTCAGTATCTCCCATGATCTCCTTGATCTTCTGTTGTCTTCTTGGTGAAATTCTTTGAATGAGTTCAAGAATTTCAAATCTTCTAGCTGTAGGGTTGAGTTTACAGCTTCTTCAGGGGTTGATTCTTTGATGAACTTTCTTTCAGGTCTTGGAATTGACTTTTGCAAGTATTTCATCCAGACACAAGGATTATATCCTATTCCTGTCAAATCCTTCGAGTGTCTTTGCTCAGACAACATCTTCTTCAATTGTTTGGATGATTTTCCAAAACAATCTAGCTTCTTTTGATAATAAGCATTGTTTTCTTCAAGTTCAGCTATCATTAGTTCTTGAGTTCTGATTGTTTCCTTCAATTCAGCACAATCTGCAGCTCTACAACTTGCTTCATTGAAGAGTTCTTCATCGTCATCTTTCAGACAACTGTAACCTTCCTTCAGTTCTTGTAGAATCTGCAGTTGATTTTCAGCATCTTCCACTCCAGCTAACAAAGCTTTCACATGTTCTCTTCCAATATGATTATCTCTTCTAAGATCTTCATTTTCTTCTTGTAGTCTTTGGATTGCACTTGACATGTCACTGGAAGAATCCTTTTCTGTAATATAACTTGATGATGATGAGCATAACTCTTCATCTTTAGCTATAAGACAGATCAGGGCTTCTTCATCTGAATATGTAGAGTCAGAGCCTTCTAAATCTATAGTTGACTTTTGAGAAGAAGAGGGACAGTCTTCCTGGTTTTTATCAAACTCAGAAAGTAGTGCTCTAATTCTCTCCTTGTCAAACTTTTTCTTTCTATCTTTCCTGATTCTCTTTTCTTCATCAGTGTACTTTTCACCTTTGGGGTATGGATAATCCTTGATGTAATATCCTGGTTTTCTGCAGTTATATCACAAATAAGTTGAGTTAGGTGCTGTAGATTTCATCTTACCATCTTCCTTTGGTGTGAACTGCTACTTCTTGGTCCATTTGCCAAATTTCTTGAGCTGCTTTATAAAAAGAGCCAAGTCTTCATCATCAGAACTTGTAGCTGTAGGGTTGTCAGCCACTAGAGCTGTAACCTTATTGTTGTGAGATTCTTTTCTTCTGTTTATGTCAAATTCATAAGCTTTCAGGTCTGAAAAAAGTTCAAAGGTGGATATCTTAGATAAATCCTTTGATTCTCTCATAGCAATGACCTTCATGTCCCATTCAGAAGGTAAGCCTCTGAGAACCTTCATGTTCATCTCTCTTTGTGAGTAATCTTTACCAAGTGAGTCTAGCTCATTGAGGATCTCAATGAATCTTGACTCAAACTTTTCAAGAGTTTCACTAGATTTCATCTTGAAGTTCTCAAACTTTTGAACTGCTATCATGAGTTTGTTTTCCTGGATTTGTTAGGTTCCTTCACAAATCATTTTTAACTTCTCCCAGAAAAGGGCTACGACAACGGGGAATCCCCGTTGTCGTAAGTGTTTTTCCACCGTTGTGGATCGACTCGTTGTGGTAGGTCCAGACTTTTGACAACAGGTTTCTCACCGTTGTCTTAAATATTTATGACAACGGTGAATACTCATTTTCTTTACTGTTTATTAACTGTTGTCTTAACATATGACAACTGATAACTACCGTTGTGTATACCTTTTATACCTGTTGTCTTAAGTGTCTATGACAACGGGGTTTAACCGTTGTTATAGAATTTTAAAACCGTTGTGGTAAATACCTACAACAACGCGTTTTGTCCGTAATATTTACTTGTTATACCCGTTGTCTTAAGTATTTACGACAACAGTGTATAACCGTTGTTATAGAGTTTTAAAACCGTTGTGGTAAATACCTACGACAATGCATTTTGCCCGTAATTTTTACTTTTTATATACCCGTTGTCTTAAATATAATCTGTTGTTAAAACTATATTTTACTCTTTTTTTATTTCTATTGTCGTAGCTTATTAATATTATATATAGATATTTTTCATGCCATAAATTAAGAACCAATAGAAATGTAATCATCATAAAATATCTCCACAATTCAAAAACCACATTAATTCATACATAGTTTTCGAACGACAATCGACAAATCTTCCAATTTTAATAACATGTTGCTAATCTTCCAACTTCAACTTCAAATCTTTCAACTTCAACATGTTCAAAATAATAAAAAAGCAATCGATCAACTTCAACTTCTGACCACTTCTAGCAAATTAGTTGTCCATGTATTTAGAAACACAGATATCCCATTCTTCCCGCACATCATCAATATCTTTTCTAGAGTAGTTCTTCTGTGGAAACTGTTAAAATACAAACAATAAAATGAGTAAAGGATGGTTAAAATCAACTAATGATGAATAATGATACACTTAACAAGAAGAACATTATTTGTTGTAAACCGTTGTCATAATTTTCATTTCAATAGCAGCATATCCACACACAAAAGCAGCATATATATACACACATCAACATCTACACCAACATCATATATATACACACAGCAACAACATAAATACATACAACATATATAGCATATCTACACACAGCAACAACAATATACACAAGTATCACATATATCAATAGCAACAAAACTATCCAGATTCTGTGCATACATCAGCTCATTAATCCAATCGATAATATATACGTATACCAGCAGTTTATATGCCAAAAAAAATAAATATCAGCAGACACCTATAAAGATGATGAACATATTCCTTCAGCAATATTTCCTAAGACTTAGTTATTATAAAGTAATGCACTAAAGACAGTAGCAATGTCCTTAACCTTTTGAATAACAATTGAATAATTTCTAAGAGATAATATTGACTAATGAATGTTATTAATAAATAAAAGATGATTACCACAAAAAGATCCACAGTACATATAAGTAGAATGCATATAAAATTAAAACAAAGTACCTTAGCAATAAGTCGGAATGTGCAAAAAACTTTTTCAATAGTTAAATGTTGTGATGAACGGCAGGCTTTCGCTACAAGGCCTAAATCTCCAAGCTTCTACAATTAGAAAAAAACATCAAATAAATGAGTAGATTCAAATAATTAGTTAATCGAAACAAAAGGCTAAAGATGTAGAATGATTTATAAGTCAAATACAATAAACACCATTTTGATACCGATCTCTTGCCATTAGCACAACAATGACAGATTATATAAAGCCGTTTTGGACAGAGAAATATACACTCTAAAGAAATGCAGGCACTAACTCGAAATGCCCCATTATCTTTAAAACCAAAAATATGAGGAAACTCATGGTGATCATATAAGTAAACAATTTAGGTGAGGTGTAGGACAGAAACACTTTTAGTGCCTACATAAGCTAAAGAATTGATAGCACAGCAGGAAACTTATCTAATCAAGAAAACATAAGCTAAAGAAGAACACCTTTAATAGATATTAAAAAATAAAAGAACCCAAAAAGTGAAAATGAAAGAATCTTTTCTATAGTGAAGATGGATATATTGTACTCAAGTTCTAACAAATATAGCAACTATGGAAGATAGATATAACTCAATTCTAAATACTGGAATCACAGTTCAATGTTTTTGCTTATTTTGTTTTACTAGAAACTCTCCTGTGTGATGCACGACTAGTATTTAGTATATTAACATTTTATTTTGAACAGTTAATTGTCAGATCTCAGATGAGTTGTGAGACAGACCTAAAAAGAACATCATAACAAAATTTCATAATAAGAATTTGCAACAATTTTTTTTTCAATATATATTTATTTATTTTATGCAACTCAGTAAATGGGTTTTATACACACATAGGAAAACTACATGATAACTGGAATCTCTCATTGCACATTTGATTACAACTATTTTATGCTGTAACCATTATAGAAAGAGCCAAGATCACTTAAGTCAATGAATCATTATATAATTGCAAATACAGCACAGGCTAAACAGATGGACCTTATTATGAATAAAACTAGGAGGATTACTGATACAGAACAGCAATAATGAATCTCATATTTCATGACTGGAGTTGATTACCCATTCCATATGGGAAAGGAACTTCTAATTCATGATTGAACAGATAAAATAATGAGAAAATCCATATACAAAGTGCAGAAAAGTATAGCAGCATATTGCATTAAATAAGCAGCCTCTCTCATCGAGTTAAAACCTGAAACAGCAGTCTCTACGCTTCTACTTGATATCTGGTTTTGCTCCTCAAGCTGCTTTATCAGTTTTTGTGGTAATGACCGTCATGTACCTTCGTAGCTTTGAAAAGTAAAAAAGCTGAATTAGCCCAACTTTCTTCTACAATTTCATTTTTAAATTTAAGAGAAAGTGGGAGGACAAATAAATAAATATGAATTTGTTCAGGGAAGTCCCTCAACGAGGCTCATAATATACGGAAAATGTGTACTATAAGATGGGCAAAAGAAATCATGTTAGCAACTTAGTACAAGAGCATGTACCCATTCACTGTCGATGAAAGGAATACAAGATAAGGACCAAGCAAGGACTTCACAACTGGTAAAGGTATAGTTGCTGCTTCATAAAAAACCAGCAATTCTACTTGTGAGAGCTTTTCATGTTCATGTGGCTCTATGTACTGCACAAAACAATATGTAAATGATATGCTATATTATTTCTTTATCGGAAAGTAAAAGTAATTGCTGCCCCCTTCTTATACACACACCAAGAAGAGAAAATGAAAGCACATTTTTTTCCTCTTTCGGGTTCTTCATCGATAAAATGAGAGTAGGGGTAGCAATGAATGTGTTCATCTCCTCAAAAGATGAGTTGATCCAAATAAAAACTAAAAGCTAAAGAGTCAGGAAGTATTAAAGCACCAGGCAACAGAGTAGTATAACTAATAAATTTGTCAATAAAAGAGCACATGAATTTTTTCTGTCCTAATTCTACTCTGTCTGTGCTGTTTGTAGATGTTTAAGCGCACAGTTGCTTTCTTATATTGAGGGTTTGTGCTCTTGACCACATCATAATCCAAGTGCTCCTATAAAGAATGGTGTATTAGCATGTCTGATTTAATAACATACTTCTATTCCTTGCATATGTATTTGCATATATCTCGGCACCTACTATATAATAATGTTGTGAAACAATGAGAAAATAATGGATCTATTTTTTCTCAACTAGAAATAAGAAAGAAAAAGGTAGCATACCATGTATTAAGCGAATCAAATCCCTTATATATGAACTCAAACAGTGTTTCAGATTCTCTGGGCTTGGTGCAGTTACAAAAATATTGGAGTACCTATCATCGCATATATTCAGATTAAGCACATAGAAAGCTCCAGAAAAGCGGAGCTGAGGGAAGCCAAGAATGAATATGGTTATCAAATATGTTATATTAAAACTTTCATACATTACCCTGCTGCAACAGCACCAGAAATTGCCAGACCAAGCAACTGTGCTTTGGAGGTTCTTGTCCAGAATTGCATCAAGGAAAGAAACAACAGCTTTTCCTTATTAAAAAAAATAGAGTGTGGAATTAGACTCTAAAAGGAAATTGTTTGTGCTGCCAACCAACATGTATTACCTGGTCCATTGTGCAGGACTTTCTAATTAAAGGGCAACAGGAAAGTCATCATTCAGTTGCTCCTTCAAAGCCTTCAATTCTCTTTCAGCTTCTGAAAGCCCTTCCAGATCCTTTGAAAATCAAAACATCAAAAAAAAAAAAAAAACATATAAGGGTCCAAGGGTCCAAGGAAAATCAAAACATTCCAAGGGAAATCTACAGCCTGCAACTTATAAGCAATTCATATACAACATCCAAAATTTAATTTGAAACTATGAGTATCATTTAAATAATTACATGTATTAAGAAGTTTTTTTTTTTTTTTTGCAATTTTAAGTAGGGTACCAACTGGATTCTTTACCCCAGAAATTATATAAATAAAGAGAAGTTCACAGAATTACCAAATTCAAACAACACGGACACACAGAAGAAATGAACCGCTTAAGTTTTCATAATAATAAAAAAACTAGATAACTGAAATATCATAAAAACAGATTTCAAAACAAAATCAAACCTGTATCTCAGTTAATCCAACTCTATAAGAATCATTAATTACGTTAAAACACATATGCCAGAAAAATAAAACTGAAATATAATAAATGATACACTAATTGAGGATGCCACCAGCTTATATACAACCTAAATCAATCGAACAAAATATCCACACAAACGAAAAAAAAAAACAGAGACTTATATTTAAGTTATCCGATAGCATTGAGATCTTCTTAGAAGTTTGAGAATAGTAGTACGCATGCTTAAAATCAAACATCTTGCTTCTAGTTGATCTAGTAGTACCCATGCTTACTCCCAAAATTAATTCTTTTTATGATAAAAGTTCCAATCAACCTCTGCAGCTCAACTCTATTCAATTCTACTTTAAAAAAAAACATCTTCTCCATACAACTATTAATCTGAAAACTCAATCAGAATTTGCTACTAAATTTGCTAAATCAAATAGGGGGAGGAAAATACATTTCTAAAGCTCTTCTAATAAATTGTTTCCAATTATTATACCCAAAAAACTGATTTGGGAATTAAACTCAAACTAACATCCAGAGGCAGTGATCAGAGAGAGATATGCTTCTTTTCAGGCTATTCAGGATAGAAAAGCCCTGAATTAGATGCATACAGGGTGAATGAAAAAACACTATGCGTCACAATTCATATCAAATGGCATAAATATTTGCACAAGTGCCAATTTAATAAAGTGTGCATTCATTCTCATTGCAATTCGACTGGAAAATACAGTGCAAATAGAATGCATCATTTGAAACTAAATTAGAAGTTATAAGAGTTGGGTTCGCAGAGTCATTGAACATACTGTAGCAGACATAACTTAAGAGTAAGGCACTAACAAAGAAATTAGGGCATAGTTCAATAACCTGAGGAGAATGGAATGGACGACAAAGCCTATTCTCATACAGTAGAGGACAGAGATGATTAGGCGACCATGACTGCAAAGGAAGGAGACGATTCGCGGCAGTAGAGGATGGAGATGATTCGCGGCGGTAGAGGACGGAGATGATTCACGGCGGTAGAGGATGGAGATGATTCACGTCGGTAGACACAGGCGTTTCACGGTGGCTTGGCACAATTTCTAGATAAGGGGATTTTCGTACGATTCGGTTGCCGTTGAATGATTTGGTACATTCATTGGGGGTGAAGGTTCTATGGCTAGGGCACGACAATGGGTAGCCGGACGTTTACGGTGGCGCGCGGGTGGAGGTCAGGCCAAGGCACGACGAACGGTGGCCAGACAATTTACGGTGGCGCGTGGGTGGAGGTCTGCAGGCTAGGGCACGACACAATTGAGAAGAGAAGAGATGTGATTTTTTTTCTAAGTGTTGGTATTTATACCCCTGTTAATTAATTTAAAAAAAAAAAGCTACCACAACGGAAAAAGACAACGGGGATTAAACCCGTTGTCTTTCAGCGCATTTTTGAATTTAACTCAACGGGCACATTTAACACAACGTGATTTTGACTTAAGACAACGGGTAAAACCAATACCCGTTGTCTTTTCCCTGTTGTCTTAACCTGTTTTTGGCATAGTGCTTTGTGAGTAATCTTTACCAAGTGAGTCTAGCTCATTGAGGATCTCAATGAATCTTGACTCAAACTTTTCAAGAGTTTCACTAGATTTCATCTTGAAGTTCTCAAACTTTTAAACTGCTATCATGAGTTTGTTTTCCTTGATTTGTTAGGTTCCTTCACAAATCATTTTTAACTTCTCCCATATATCTTTTGCAGTTTTACAGTTTTTGATCTTGCTAAACACAATTTTATCAAGTGAATGATAAATAGTGTTCTTTGCAACATTGTCAACATTGAACCTTCTCTTGTCATCCTCAGTCCATTCCCTTCTGGGTTTGGGGATAATATGAGCTAGTCCAGCGGACTGATCAGCTGTAGTATTGACCTTCACAATAGGTATAGGGTCATCCTCTATGATAGACCACATCTCATCATTGATTGCAGACAAATGTTCTTGCATTCTAATTTTCCATTCATCATAGTCCTCAGCAGAGAACATTGGAACCTTTGATTTCACCATCTTGGGAGCCATGCAAGTATGCAGGTGTGTTTTTCAAAAAACAAAAGGATCTAGCTAGGTACTGATCAAAGCAGTGGCAAGTCAACTGCTCTGATACCACTTGTTGGTCCCTTAAAGTGGTCAAAGTCTAGAGGGGGGTGAATAGACATTGAGTCCAAAATTAGATTTTTCAAACTTTTCAAAAAGGATGAATTCTAGAACCTTACAGTAGCCCTTTTAAAAGTTCAAAATAACAAGTCTACAAGAGTTTTAGAAACTGGACCATAAAGGTTACAACTGTGAACTTAAGAAGTCTACAGCTGCAGAGTTTAAAAACTTTACAAAATAAAAGATCACTTGTAGACAAAGTATCAGAGGAGTTCTCACAATTAAAATTGTATTGAGAATACTCTAATGTGCAGCGGAAATAAGTGAGTGTTAATGAAAAACAATATAAACAAACTTAACAGTTAAGTGACTTATAAAAGTCTACAGCTGTAGAGTCAGTTTCTCAGTGATAACCACAAAGTCTTATGCACTTGAATTTTCACAAGAATGATGAATGTAACAAGAAATGAAATATGCAGAGAAAGAATTTAAATGATAGAAAGTAAATAGACCAGATTTATAGTGGTTCAGTGTCAATAAAAAGACCACCTACATCCACTGTTACACCACTCAGGTGCCAAATTCACTAAGATGAGATCACTCAGATCAATACAAGTAGTTCCCCCTTAGAACTAGGTTCACTCAGATTCCTATTCTAAAAAGAGATTAAACTACCCTATTCACTCAGAATATAACTCACAAAGAGTTTTTACAAAACCTCACAAAGAGATATCTACACTAAGTAGAAATATAAAATAGGTGAGGGAACAACAACAAAAGGGTGTGATTCTTTCTAAGAAAATCCTAACCAACCATCCTATGAATCACAAAGAATAAAAGTAAATAAGGCTCTCTCAGAAAGTTTGTTGGCTGTAGACTTGCTTAGGCAGAATGCTTGTATGCTCAGGGTTGTTGTTGTTGCTTCCTCTGAGAACTTCTTCTATTTATAGATTGAGTCGTGTGACTTATCCGTTGGAAATTCAAATTTGAAATCCGGATATGGCTCCTCTCTCTCCATTTGGCATGTGTGAAGTGGTCTTCATCCTTCACACAGGATAGTACAGATTGTACTATTGTCCTTTTCTTCAGAATTCTGACTTCCTTGCAACTAATCTCCATTATCCTCCAGAATTAAAGAAATAACCTCCACTTAAGTACAGTTTAGTGAGTGCTTGAGAGCTACACTAATAGTGCTTAAGGGTCTTCATTAACTTCAAATAATCTCTGACTCGTATCATCTCTTCAAACGGTTCTTTGCAGCTGTAGAGTCTTCAACCTTGCAGGTGTAGAGTCCTGTCAATAAGAAAAATCGGCTGTAGAGAAACCTTACAGTTGTAGGGTCATGTCTAGCTGTAGAATGATCAAGTATACAGCTGCAGACTTCACTTACAACTATATGTTTCAAACACCAATTTCCTTAGCACAAGTATTAGATCAATTTACACAAATTAAACACATTGTTTTGCATACATCAAAATCTAAACCAAGGTACGTAACATATTATTTTAATTAAAATATTTTTAAATAAATTATAAAATAATCATATTTGTAATCTTTTTTACTATTTATTAAAATATTAAATTATTTTAAATAAAATTGTAAAATAATCATTTTTGTAATCTTTGGAAAAATATATTTTTAGGCCTGTAATTATAGGGTAGTTATAATATAAGGACAATATGTTTCGGGCTTGGAAAAGTAGGATAATTGAGCCCGAGTTAGGTTTGAGTTGGGCTCAAATTGGCCAAGATTCACAACTTTTCAAAGTTATTGTCCTACTTTTCCAAGTTCGAAAACATATTGTCCTATTTTTCCAAGCCCGAAAACATATTTTCCTTAAATTATAACTACCCTATAATTACGGTCCTAAAAAATATTATTTCCCAATGGCTTATGTATCCCAACATGGCTTCAGAAACTGAGCTTAAGATCCAACTCAACAAAAATTGATCACGTCGGATCCAATTGATATAGGTAGTAGCACTTTCAGATGTACCTTCCTCCATGAGAATAGGAGCAGAAGAACAAAGTAGTACATCTTCATAACCATGAGCTCTAACAGTTGCCAAAATCTGAGACCTCCAGTGAGGATAATTGAGTCTATCGAATTGGATATGCAGAATAATGAATGTAGGAGTAGATCGATGAAGTATTAGTGAATGATGATAGAGGATTAGGAATAGGAGTTGTTGTTAGTATATATATCCTAGAGACAATCATTATGAGGACATTATATTTGATCATATTCAGTTATTAATATATTATTGATTTGATCAATGATATTCGGTAATACATTTATAGAATAGTATGTCTGATTGTTTGCATATATTCATATATGTGTTCCCATGAACTAATGTTGTCATTGAGATGAGAGACTCAGATGGCTATGACATAGTTCTTAAAGTAGCCCCAATCAATTATCATCGAGAATGGGATATTGATGATGCGATTGAGATTGGTGTGTGATCTGCATCATACCCTTAGAGGGTGCAGTGATTCTCACAACTGTGAGATACTAGGTATCTCATGATGGATGCACAAATATTTTGAAGAGTATTGGCATACCCAATCGAGAAACCATTTGATGTACTCTATTTATGTGTCTATGAGACTATCGGTTTGTGGAGTAGTGTAATAGTCCTCTGACTTGAGGTCAATACACACAACATGTATGGAGTGATGGGCTTTGACCATGACCGACACTTGCACTCTGAACGGGGTAGATATGACATGTGTTGGGCACATCACGAAGTACATGTGCGTGGTAGTTGAGCCAAGATAGAATTCATTACTTAAATAGATTTGGAGAGAATACTCGACTTCTCATAACTAATTGGATCGTTAGTCATTGGTCAATGCACGTCGCATTTGAAATAGTGTTCAAATGTGGTAATATAATCAATTAGTAGAATGAGATAACTTGATTAAGTTATTAGAATAGACACATTATCATGTTCTAGACTTAATTGGAGTATTCTTGAATGAAAGGACCGTATCACTTTGAGCTTCACATTACAGGTTGTTGCTGTATCCTCGCAACGTACCTCATATATTGAGATTGTCTGGTTTATTGTCTAGGGTTCAACTAAGACCATTAGTTTGACTAATCGCTTGACATATGAGGGTCTATGGGTCACACAATAAGTAACCCACGTTTACGAATTAAGTTGGTCGGACTAAATATTTGATTAGATCATAAATATTTAATTCATGGAGAATTATAATAATTCTATTTAATAGAATTATTAATATTTATTTAAATTAGATTTAATTAAATTAGATGATGTATTAGATATATCATAATAATAATAATAATATATTAGATATATTATTATATATCATATAGTAAAAGATTATATTTGATATTGCAAATCTTGATAGAATCAAATCAAATAGATATGCAAATACTTTACTATATATATGAGTTATGGGACTCATAAACTGTAAGTAAAAAATTCATAATTTTCTCCATAGATTTTAAGTGTGAGTTTTTCCTTACGAACTCCACTGGAAACACCATACTAGCAATTGGATCGCAATTTCGTCGACGAGGATTACGTGGATACCATAGTAGAGAAATCTGACATACGAACAATGTAAGGTTTTCCTAATTAGATTAGATCTAATGATATTAATTTTATGTATGCAGTCAATTCGATCTGGTTCGTTGTTGGTAAACGATGTCTTCCGCTGCTACGGACTCGAGGTTCGTAACTCTAAAACCCAACAGTTGTGAGAGAGTGTGCAGCTGGATTGGGAAAACTCATGATTGAAGAAATAAAGGATCAAGGAAGATAAGATGAAGAAAATCAAATGAAGATTCAAAGAGCTGTGATGAAGATTTGAAGAAGACCGGATGAAGATTCAAACAGCTGTGATGGAGATTCAAAGAAAACCGGATAGAAATTTGAAGAAGAACAGATGAAGATTCAAAGAAAAGCTTCAACACTAAAACTTGAAAGACCTGACGCAGGATACCATGTTGAAATTTGTGTTTTTCATTTATTTGTGAAGTGAGTATATATAGGCAAAGAACCTGCACAAGGGCTGCTAAGTGAAACGGTTATAACCACCTAACAACTTGGTGGTTATACTAACTCACTGAAACATATAACTAAGGATCCGCTTGGTTGGGAGTAATGAGAGTGGGGAATGAGAATGAATGGAGATTAATTAGGATTCATTCTCATTAGGATTGTTAGGTATTATTTGTTATAAATGAATGAGATCATAAAAACAAGTTAAAAAAAGGGGTAATCACTAATCCCATAGTGATTACCCCTAATGATACCTATTACTATTGTCATCTTAAATTTATAGCCCCTAAGTAAGTTGATATATGTACATAGTGTAGGGTGCACAACAGCGTGTGCATGGAATGCATGGTCTGCATGCCTGTGAGCTGATTTTCTAATAAAATAATCTTAATTATTGAGTAAAATAAAATATATCCCATGATTCACTTGCATATATGACATTCGCTAATTTATTATTACGCTATACTAGTTTTTTCACTCGTGCGAGGCACGGTCTATAATGTTTATTAAATAAAAATTTTACTTATAATATTAATATAATTAATTATTTTGTATTATACATGAATTTAAAAATTGTAATGTCAAGTAATATTAATCCTTCTATATATTATATTTTTGTTTTAAAAATATTGCACAATTCATTATTCATCAGTAACAAAGACTTGTAAATTGTATCTCATTCTACTAATAATTATACATAAAGATGTCTTTCTTTTATTTCATTCACTTAAGTTGAATAATACGACCACATCAAGAATTATTGTATATATTTAGAAGAGACAAAATAAAAATTGAAATATCAACTATTATTCAAATAAGTTCATAGCAGCCAGAATTATGCATGAGTCGAATGAAAAATGACTCGAGGCTTTTATTTTTAACACAGAGAATGAAAAGTAAGACATTATGCTTTCAAAGAACTTTTTAATTTTTTTATTTAAAGACTTTTTAGATTTTTACATATTAATTCCAATAAAATATCAATAAAGTAATTTTTAACTTTTTTCTAACAAATCTGAAAAAAAAATATTGCCGCCATAAATTAATTTATATTTTAGGCAAAAAAAATTATTATTAGATAAGTATATATATATATATATATATATAT